>JBBPRI010000144.1:0-50100 GCA_038092955.1 Boletus pseudo-olivaceus | reverse complement strand
TCTTTTCAACACGATATACTCGTTCGTGCCTATTGCTGAGCACTACGAGAGCTATTTGACTACGCGTGTTGTGTTCAATCCTTGTATGTTCTGGAATGAAGACAACGTTGGTTGCGAGACAGAATGGATACTAGTGCCATATGGCGGACGTATGGTACCGTAGTGATCAGAGCAGAGGTGAGTGATAGTCGTTTATATCTCGTGAAATATCAAAGAAAGCAGTCATCTCACACGATCGACGGCACCCAAGCTGATGCGCCCGCAGTTGGCGAGGCACTCGGGACACCACGCGTGCTGCGCAGACCACCGCCTTGAGATACATCCCCATTTGAGCAGAGAGGCTTCCTGTTGGCCCATCGTTATATCGGGAAAGGTTGGAAAATAATTTGACAGGTTGGACTAATGGAGTGCCCATCGATTGGAAAAATCGAGATCGGCGCCAACTCCAATAAGCATGGTGTGACAGCCTGTGGAGAGGGAGCCTATCGAGAAAGTGAGTAAGGCGGAAAGGAACGTTCGAACTTTGTCGCTACAGATATAGAACGATGGAGCCTGCCTTGCACTCCATAGTTGCATCATAGTCCTACCTGTTCGTGATCGCGAGACCTAAGCTCCGTGGAGTCGGAGTCTATGTGGCGTAGTTTGAACGGTACCTATCAGTGAAATGAGGGTTATGGCGGGCAGTAGGACAACGGAGGGCTGGAGTCGAGTCGATACAGTTAATTGCCACTATTACTTAACTACAGCTCGGTGGCCTCGGCATCGCGAGGTCCGGAAATTGCTGCCACTTGGTTGCCATCGTGTGCTTCAAAGAGTAGATTAGAAGTCGAATCGTGTACTTGACCGTCCTCACGAAAGTGTGCTCGTACCGTATGAGCTCCTGCCAGGTCGAGGAGATGTCACCTCGCGTGACCGTTGCTGTTCAAGCTTCCCTATTTTGTCAATTCCACTTTCCACCTCCTCATGCTATGGACTTGCGATGGGTGTTCACGGCCTCACCACCTATCTACGCGAGAATCAACGTGTCCTCGGGAAAACCAAACAGTTCCCTCCAGCGCGTGTTTCAGGTGACACCATAACGACGATTGTTGTCGATGCCTTGTCGTGAGTAGCACTCCGATATCGGCAGCAAACCCACAGGCACTCAGTCTCCGACGCGGTATAGGTTCATTTTCGAACTCTACGAACAGTCTCGCCTCCCCTGGGTGTACGGTGGCGAATACGAAGCATTTGCACGATGTGTTGTACAGGTGGTGGAGGCGTGGATCGCAGTCGGCCTCGAGGTCTACTTTGTGTTCGACGGTGGGACTCCATCTTTCCTAATAACACTGCCTCTGCATATCTGATGTCCAATGACGCCGGCCAGGAGCTAGTCCAAACCTCAAAATCCCGACGCTGATCAACCGACTTAACCGCACCAACGTCCAGAGTTCCTTATTGTTTTTCCGCACGTCACCAGCGTCCCGATCAATGCCGCGCTTCCTCCACGAGAATCGCATCATCCCACCGCTCATTTTTCTGTCGTGCATAGAGACTTTGGAGGGTCTCGCAAGAGCGAATTCTAAGCTCGAGGTGCATTTTGCCGATGAAGAGGGAGACCCATATGCGGTCGAGCTAGCTGGTCGTCTTGGTGCCTATGTCGTCGGCAACGACTCTGATTTTGTGATCCTCAACTCCGGTCGGTATGCAGGTTACATTCCGCTTAAAGAGATGCTATGGACAGCGCCACTGCCCGTTAACGAGTCTCCGAGCACACACGAGGACCAAGAGGATGGTTTTCAGACCGTAATGAGCAAGACTACAAAGCGATTCAATCCTGCACCACAGCAGACATCCTTTGGGCTAGTCCCACCAGAGGAAACATCGTTGTCGGATCTTGTTCTCTCCGTGATCGTCTATACCCCATCGGCGCTCGCATTCAACCTGAAATTGCCAACGACTCTCCTTCCATTACTGGCCGCTTTAGTCGGAAATGATTTCTCCAACAATTCGACGACCCAGCGCAATGTCCAATCCCTATTTTTCGACAGGAGTCTCACCCTCTCACAGCGCATTATGCATACTGCCAACACACTTTCTTCCATTCTTAACGCAGCCACGCAAAAGCGCAAAGCCAAGCACCGGGTCGGGTCAGTGATGGACCTCATTGATCGCACAGTCAACGCGCTACTTGTTCGTTCGCCAAGTAGTTTGGCTGCCGGCGAAATTGATAGCATGGTGGACAGGGTCGTGAATGCCGCCCTCCAGTATGCCATTGACAAATATGAAGGGGATGTGTATGGCCCTGCAAGCTTGTGGCCTACACCGATCTGTGCACTGCATGGAAGTGATACATGTCCGTTGCCTAACCTGTTCTCGCGGGCGCTTTCGCAAAATCAAGAGCCCGGCAACGTTAATGGCGCACCACCGGAGGATAGTGTTTTGATACTTCGCTCGTTGTACCTGAAGGCGTTCCGAGCGGGACAATTACAACCGAAAGTCACGGACGTCTTGAGTACTGGAACATTCTGGCCGAGGATTTTTCTCGACAATCCAGACACTGAAAACGTTGCCGTGTCTATCGGCCGACCAATCCGAACATGGATTTACGCGTTGTTAGAGGATGGCGTGGGACTCCCTGAAGCGCCGGAAGAGGAACCCCCTGGAGTGGATGGTAGTGTGTCTGAGGGTGATGAAGCTGAAGGGGATCCCGACGAGCTCATTGAAGTTGTTGAAGAAGACTCGGACGAAGACGCTGACCTCCTTGCTCCGTTGCGCGGCGAACTCCGGCGCTTGCGCGGGACGGAGGATTCTTCTGAGACTGTCCCGGCGTCGGCTTCATCTCGTTCCCGCTCCCGACCACCTGCGCGTTCGAAACACATCACAGAGTACGTTCGCCGCGGCACCCGAATAGCCTCAGAGCAAGTGCCCGTTCCGGACCTGGCAGCTCTAATGATCTCGTCCGGCTTTGACGAAAACCTCGACCCAGACGCCTGGGTACCCATTCAGCTTCGGAGCTTGGAGGAACGTATGGCACTGTTCCACCATATCTTGGGGAGTAATGTCCGTGCCGTCAAAAACGTATCGCCGGACCGACTTATGGCCGTCCTCGCGCTGAGATGGATTGTGCAAACGCTCCATCAACGTGCGTTGGAGAACGGTATGAGCAAGGAGCGAGAAAAGGAAAGGTGGACGCGCCAAGAAGCACGAGCGCTCCTTGCCTTCTACAGATTCCCGCCCTCCATTAATGTTGACAATACAGCGAGCCACACCAATGGCATAGATGCCAACCTGCCAACAACCACATCACTGACTGATCGGAACGTACAACTGATGGCGCAACTTCTTATGGCCATCGAAACCATCCATCTTTTATCACAGGTGTTGTTTGTGACCGACCAAGTACCAGCCAATATCCAGTCGCTCTCTGGGCAAAATTTTCATACTTACCTGACCAACTCCACCCCTATTCCTCCTGAGGCCTTTCCCCCTGGTCTATGGGATGCTTGTACTGCTTCGTTGGAAGATGTATTTGCGCTGGAGAGACAGAAGAAGGCAAAGAAACCAAAGGCGGAACAGGTGAAACCAGTCACCAAGGAAAACAGTAGGATGACAACGCGTCCCGGACAAGGGCTATTCTCATTGTTGGTGGACGACATCGCTTGATATACTGGATTTGCGGAAGCGCAGCGGACATTGTAACTTTGGCTGTAGACAATGCATTTTGTTGTCTTGCTTTCTTGTTTCGAGTCGGGGTGACGATAAGATATTATTGCTGTTCAAACCCGAAGCATAGTATCACATTAGATTTCGCCGCAGGAAACCAGTGGATGCTTTCTGGAAGTCTTGGAGTCAATATTTGCTGTGTCCGGCTGTGCCATCGGCTGCTGATATGCATAGCTATGCCAGCAATAGTTCCCTGAGGTACCCCGCACAGGCCACGAGTACCAACGGAGGGCTGCTACAGCCAACGAATAAAAGGATCAGTTCACCTTGATGAGTCGCTCAACCCCACCCCTCTCAATAGTGCCTGAACTCATATCAAACCACCATGACTTGCCATACCGCCAAATCTCATTCTTCTGGCAAAACCCCCACTGATATCGTCACCTACCGGTATAACGATGAACTGGTATACGTGCCAGTTGCACCAAATTACATCGTAAGTCCCGCTCTCTACCTCTCCACCACATCCCTTCGGAGGACTGATGGAAACCGACTCGTGGATCCCAGCAAGCGCTCTCACATGCGCGAGAAGCATTTCCCCAGCTGAAGAAGCTGCGCGACACCTCACTGTCGCTGTCCCTCACCACCCCCGGGCACGGACCAAAGTGCGTGGGCATCAGCGCACCGGCGTGGCCCAAGCTTGTGGCACACATGTCACGCTATCAAGTCATCGACGTCCACGTCACGCAGGCGTGCAGCGAGCGTGACGATACAGTATCAATACCACATATCACCATCACTTATGCGGATGCGGACGACGTGACGAGAGGGGAACCTGTACCACCGTATAGTGGACCGTGCGTCGTGGACGATGAGAAGGCGTCGTACCCGCGCCCACGGTCGCCGTCCTCGTCAGCATCACACCCGGGAAAACGGAATTGGTTGCTCCAAAAGCTGCATGGACAATGACTTTCGGACCGTATTGATACCCTCTTGACACTTCTGACACTCATCATATACATAGATAGTACCGGATATGAGTTATATTCGACGGTGTTTCATGTAGCCATATTGTTATTTGACGTTACTCTGTTATCCCACTACCCAGGATATACACCTCTAGGTTGGAGACAGCACTTTGAGATGTTCAGATATAGTGAACGTGAACGTGAACGTGAACGTTGTTCGCACAGTGGCGAGCGCCCACCCTGCCCGCCCGCTGATGCGCCCAGATACTTATCGGGAGAATTTGTCGGAAAAGCCATTGTGCAATATGGCTGGACCGACTGTCGCCACTAGTAACCGTACAGATTTGATAGCTGTACACATGATCTGGAAACAGCGGTCTCACACTGACGGGCCAAAACATCCAGAAGTAGAGGGCGTCCAAACCTTCCCTTATCGCATACAGCAACATTTCTCATTCCCCGAAACTCGGTGGCGATGAAACGATTTTGACCCTTCGCCTGTGCTCCAGTACTGTGCGCCTGAAGATAGTAGGAAAGGCCAGTGTACCCATCTCATGCTGTAAGGCTGTAAGACGCCGCTCGATATCCCTTCATGCTGAAGCGCTGGTAGGCAGATGAGATCTGGGATCGCTCAGTTGCGGGGGAGTCGTCGGACTGACGCTCATTTCGGCTACTCTCTGGAGGTAGCTAAATGAAGCCCCCGATCGAAACGCAATCATTTGAAGAGCTTTCATGTAAGATTCGGGGACAAATCTGCGGTGCGCCCAACATGTCGGGCTGTACATGGCTATCTAGTAGGCTAGTGACATGGGACAGCACCTCGATCCGTCAGTGACGCGCGCGCACAGAATACAACCACAACCACTCACTATCGTACTAGTGTATTACGTGCGGCTATACCTCAAGAGCGCCTTGCTCCGGAACGTTGCGTTGTACTGCAGCAAGTTGTTGATATCCCTTACCCAGTCATCTTCCTTTCCCGGACCCACGCCTTCCTCTGGTCTTCCTTCGTCATCTTTGGAGATCGAGGATCGGTTAATACATGGAACGGGATATGGTGAGACCTGTACTGTCACAGAGTCCCCCGGATTTAGAACATGAGAAACACGCCCATCCATCGAAACACCCGCCGCAGCACGGCTGCGGTCACTGATCTGGAAGCGAAAGAACAAAAAAAATACCATATGAGAAGCTTGAAACATGAAAGGCTGCAGGCCGGAAGTGTACGACGTACACGCAACGTGACAGAGGACGAACCCGGGAAGACGAGTGGACGGAAGGACAGGCTCCGTGGGCATATGGGGACCAAGACCACAGCGCTCAGAGAGGGGTGTACGATGGGTCCACCTGCAGAGAGGGAATAGGCCGTTGAGCCTGTGGGCGTGGAAACAATCATGCCATCAGACTTTCGCCAACATCAGTATCATACCTGATCATGCTAGCTGACCGGACGTACCACGGCCTCCGTCAGATGTTGACCATCAACAAAGATATCGATTGTGTTCAAGTGAGGGCTGGAACCACGGTGCAGCGCAATCTCGTTCATGACCTGCCATTCTGAATAATTGGCGTCAAGAGGGCTCGCTGCGGGCGGACAAGTATTCCTGACACACCATCACTATCCATCTTTCTCGAGTCTTTGTCGTAGAATGTGCATGACAAGCGCATTCGGTTTAACAACGTCGCCTTCCCATGAAATACAGCCTCCAGACCCTTTACAAAATCATCTATATCTGTTTCCGGAAAGAGGTTCAACATTCGTGCTCCGCCATGTTAGCCGGGCACTCACGGAAAGGCAGTAAAAATCCCAAAGTGCCCAAGGAGAAGCTCAATACGGGTGGGACAGCTCCGAGGCTGAATAACGATGCGGCATGCAAAATCGTCCCGTCTCCTCCGAGCGTGACAACCAAGTCGATCTCCTCCGACCTTGGTCCGGGTCGCCACACTGCTGCGCCTTCAGGTATGTCAGGCCGATCCTCTGCAAATACTTTTACACCCGGATACGTTCTTTGTACATGTCTGCCAACGCGATGAGTACGAATGATGTGCAGAAATGGGGGCGAGGAATGACGAACTGGAGGAGCTCGTCGATAGCTTTTATGACTGGATCTGTTCGGAGCTTGTTCACGAGGAGGATAGATCGTGGAGGGTACGTAGCGCTCTGTTGGCTATCATTTCAACTGAGCAAGGGACGAGAGCACGGGGAACGAGACGAACACCTGGGCTGGGGGCGTCTGGGCCGATGTCGAGGATATGCCTCTCGTCCGTGTCGTCGGGGCTGACATGCACGGTAACACACGACCTACAAAAAGCCGCGAACATGGTGTTGGCACGTGTAGAGATCCTTGTAAGAACGAGTTGTGAAGAGCACGTCGGGCCTGGCACAGAGTGTTCATGACTGATATCGGTTCGGGTGGTCGTGGTGGCAAGAACGAGAAAGTTGCCAAAGATGGATTGCTCAGGTCATTGTTCACCGACCTGTTTGAATATTCTCACCAACCGCGATTATCAGCGGGCCCCGGTCGCGGAAGGCTGGGATCCGCTGACGATATCCCAGCTGTTCATGTGGTGCCGAGTTGGAGATGGAAGTTCTCTGCAAACCGCTTCACATCCCTCAAGCCTTTATTTACAGTAAAATGGGCGTGATGGCGTCAGGACTCATGGGAGCCAAGGTCAAGCGATGCGCATACTCGATGCCTCTCTTCTCTGGGTCAAAGTAAGTCAGTTAAGCTTCCAGAGGCTGGAATCCTTGGAGCGATGTAGGGTGGAGTGGAGGTATTTATTCATTTTCCTTGCGTCAGGTTATCGCACTTACTTTTACTCATACACTAGCCTATATGGTCAGAAGGAACCACAATCCCTCCCAAGTCTGCATTCTATCCAAGAGAGACTAGCAGGCATGGTGGAATGCATCGAAGGTCATCTGCTATTGTGTCACACGATTCCGATGGTGACAAACTCACGAACGATATGTTTCACACCTTGTCAATAAGTGAAGTATCTATAACCCGGAAAACCTACAAGCTATGCTGTAAGTGATTTGCGCAGCGTGTGCATACGTTCAAATCCCCATGCCATGGAATGGGAGACACAGAATGACATATTAGCGATACCCGCCGAGCTTGTTCTCTCCCTCCCTGTACCTCAACAACAACATGACATCGCAAAACATACTAGGCATGATGGCCGAGCGGTCTAAGGCGCTGGAATCAGGTTTCTTGAGGTATCCAGTCCGAAAGGGCGGGAGTTCGAATCTCCCTCATGTCAGATCCTTTTTGGTACAGTGACTGGCAGCAGGGGTCCGATCTAAACCTACAACATGGTTGAATGCATTAGGGTATGAGGCTACTTATATATCTGATTTGGCATCTGGTGGTCCAGATATCATCTCCCATGCCTTCTTACAAAGACGCCGTCCAAGGATGAAGGGATCCGGTGAACGGCCTTTCTCCAACAATCGACGTGCAAACTCTCGTTGTGACCCAGATTCAAAGCTTCGCCGAGAAATATCCAAGACTTTGGCGGTTGGGGCAAGAAGCCTACGTATCGGGTCAAAGAGGGGGCGGAGCGACGTTGGAATTTGTGTGAGAGATGAATTTTGCCTGTATCCCCATGAATGATCGACATCAATACTCGAAACGCACGCACGCACCAATGATACTGCAGATAATCTGGAGGCGGTACGGAACTCAACGTGCCGTCCAGTTCGACTCTGATTCGCCCACGAAGCTGTTGTATCCACATTTGCTCGTTTTGCTCGTCCCTTTCCCTGTGAAGTTTGTCTTGAAGATAACGGTCCTGTGATTTGAGGCTTTGCGACATGAGTAGCAGTTTCTCTACTGCGTTCTTGTTGGAGGTGGTCGTCCAGAAATACCACCCCTGCTCCCAATATCGTGTCTCATCTTCCTCGGGCTTCGTGGATTCTTCGGATTCTTCGAAATAACGCTCCTGCAGAGGCTGACCCTCTGGTGGAAGAGGAATGTTATTGCTCTGTTGCGTTCGCCATCCCTTTCCGAGTAGGTAGTCGGTGACCTCGTGCGGGTAGACTTTACGAAGACATATGCTGTATGTTTGGGGCTCATGATTATGAGATCTTCCACGGGCGGTCTGAAAAGAGTATGTGAGACACATCTCGTCTATCTTCTCGGGCACTTTCCCTGCATTGCAAGCCGAGTCAGAAAGGGTGCCAGGTATTAAAACGGGATGTGGGGAACAATAACGCACCAGGCGGTGGTCGACTTAGCGATATCAGGGGAGAGTGCACAAAGCTAATCCTCGCGGTTGCCTTTTCACTCCCACCCAGAGGATTCATTGTTAGGTACGGGTACAGAGGATGGCGAAGTAGAATTGGAGAGTCAGTATGCCGGCCTCGGTTTACATTGAGTCGGAGTTAATATTAGGTCAGTTATAAGCTTGCCTATTTTTCTTTTTTTCATGCTCACACCCACGTCGTATGAAGCATCGCTGTCGCAGCACACGCACGGGAAGCATCTCGCTTTCGCATTTCCGCTGTGGGGAAAGTCCCCGGAGACACAGAGTGATCCCTTCTCACCCGGAACGGAAAGCGCCCAGTTTCAAATTTGCTGAGGGGGGTGGGATACGGTCGGGCAAAGGTCGATTTACTGGACCGCGTTTTCATTCGGGGACAGTTCCGGTTGCCCACTCTGTTGCGATCTCGAAGTCGAACAACCCTGTGGTAGCGTATTCATGCGAAGATATGAGCATGTCTTTCGTTTGGGTTGTTTGATGGATGGTTTGCTCTTCGTTGCTCATAGACATAGTTATGCGGTAGTTGGTGTCCCATCCTCGGGTGCCTTCAACTCAATGGGGCTTACTCTCGTTCGACGTGGGTCTTGTCTTCATCTTTATTTTTTTTTCCTCTGAACGCTCGTCGTTCAATGATTGGTAGTGGGGGTGCTATGCATGAGGTGAGTACGGCCCACATGCTTTGGATTATGATGTTTGGAGTTTGTATAGTTTGAATTTCTTCAGGGAGAATACCTTGTCATGCAAGGGCGTGCTCCACATGTGACACTTCTGATCTTTCTTTCGACTGCAATCCACCTTGAGGACTGATGCTGATTCAATCTTCTTTTAGGCAGTATTATTGATAGGTATTCCGCTGCTGGTTGTGTCCTGCTCATCAGTCACTGGTCTGTAGCTTCAAACATGTGCACGATGCATGACTGTCGTTCGATACATTGAGCTATACCAATAATAACGACCTCGTTCCTTCATGAATTGGCTCTGGACGGATCACCACGACGTTCGGCAACAGACATTATGTTTCGCGGCCTTCACGGCCCGGCTCTGCCGTGCATCTCGACCGACGCGGCGGAACACGGCTAGATCTCTGTGCCCCCGGCATGTCTCGCTTTTTACTGTCCGGCTGATCCGGCATAGGATAAGGTTCCTCGGCACGCAGCGGCAGATGCAGTAACCCTGCAGTTTCTGCCCTCGTAATATCATCCTTCCTGGTTTCCTGAGCCCATAAGTAGACCGACGGAGTGTGATATGGGTCGCGATTCCTGTCTCCCAAACACCCAGCCCCCCCCCACTCCCAAGCTAATGACCCATATGTCCTCGCAAGAATTATTTCAGACACAGTCCGAATGTTCTGCTGCCCTACATGAGTTTCCAGTGCGTATGCTTGCAGCCAAAGTTAATCCGCCGTTAGAACGCTCGGCGGACCGCTCCCTTTTTCCCCCCACAGAGCATTTGTTCCCCCACCACGGATGGCCTACCCACGGGTATCACTTCTTCCTCAGCGCCGCACGCGTTTCCCATAGGAACGCTCGCCCCCGATTTCCTCGCGGCGCTCTGGCGATTCCGGCTCGAGCTCGCTATATTCAAGTTGGAACGCAGAGTGGTATGTACGACACAGCTCGCCACCAGTGTGGCGTGCAGTGGGTCCTATTCAAAGATACAGGATGGCTCACAATTTTCGGCCAACCACCCCTTAGCTTCCAGTATTGAACGTGTTCCATAACCGGCAGCACCATGTCAGCCACACTGTGCAGCCCCTGCGGAGGTAAATTCATGTCCTATTTCCCTGCCATCCTGATCTTGAACAGGTTGCTGAATGAGGCACACGTTATTTTCCAGCACTGACGCGCGATGGAATCATCCGTTGACACGGTGCAATAGCCCGTAAGCCCCCGGTTCCATATGGTATCATGTCATCAAGCTCAACCTTTTTGTTCGTTTGGGGATCCTCAGGCAAAGACATGGCATCTCCGACACGAACACCGCATCATCACCAACACAATCGCTACAGGCACGCATGCAACATCTCAAACGCAATACATGGCCGCCCGTTCTATTGCGCCACACGGCACCATACTCCCTGCGGCGCCGCGGAGCGGAGAAGGCGTGGTTCAAATGGCGGGGTCCGTTACCAATGACGATGAATCTCCAGGGCCAACGTTCCGTCCGGGGAAGCGCCGTTTTTGTCCACCGATACCGACACGGTAGGCGCTTGGTAACGCGCTTTTGGTTGCGACAACGTGTCGAACCCCACGCTATCCGGTGGTCAAAGTTAGGTTCTATTACCCTCCCTCATCCGCAGCGGGGCGAGGGAGGGGGAACTGAATTCGGACGACATTGAGAGGGGTAGCGTGGTGGATCGAGTGCTTGCTTCAGATATCGATGGTGTGCACATCTACATACTCATATGGGAGAGACGCGAATTCGAAAATTTCTACACCGCGTGTCGAAGTTTCTAGATCTCCCAGCTTTGAGCGCTGAGCACACTTTGATTTCAAGTATGTATAGTCTGGCTTTATATCGTGCAATAAAAACATCCGATTGTGGGTCGAGCTCTTCAACCGATTTGAATAGATTGTTTACAACCTGTAACACTACATACGCACATGTCCCACATACATGCAGAACTAGGAGCCCATCGACATATATTCTGATCAGGAATGCTCCACTACGCCAGATCCTAAGCCGTTCAAGAAAATATGACAGGTCATTCACAGTTTGACACCAACCTCACGTAGGGTACTCTAAACTCTCAGTGGTAAAGGACGAGATGTGCTTTTACACACGTCGCCTCTTGGAAGGACTTTCTGCATAATCTTCCGCAGTAGTGACACTGAACTTCGGTTTATGGCCTGCCAGCGGCACGCGGAAACATTCACCCTCATGGGACCTGTCTGAGCCCCGATGCGTTAGAAGTCAAAGGCGTTCTTCCGCCATTGTCTGCAGATCAGAGGTGTGGATCAAGTAAACTTGCATTATCGGAACGAACAAACCGAAGCCGTTTGTCGTCCGAGAAAAGCGGGCGACAAAGTTTGTCAGCTTCTTCCACGCTCAGATTTATCTCTCTCGCGGAAGATGCCTTCTGGCCAATTGAAGATCGTGTACCCTCGTTTCTACCGACTCCATATCACCTAGGTCGACGAATGGAACGTAAACTTGATGCGATGAAACAAGACGTACGAAGCATGTGAACGAGTTTCTCCCTGATTTTACCAATCTTTCACGTCTTCTTGGAGTCATCACTAGATGCAGAACGGAGGACACCGCGTCGTTGTTCGATGCAACAACAACAAGGATGGCTCAGGGGCCATGAGACAGCCGTCACTGACATCGAGTAGTATACGTTGATATGGTCTGGATAAACAGTGCATGCGAGTTTGTCCCCGCTGGGAGAGAAACACAGGGACCAGTCGACATCAACGGAATGTCTCATTTGTCCCCCGTTCGGGTCGCGGATGATTACGGTCTGTCTGTCGGACAACTGCGATGAATTGATATGGCAATTTTGGCAATATAATCCCGGTGAGTCCGTTGAAGTGTTTGAGCTGATCGTTCGTGGAGGCTGATTTCGGAGTTAATGGGTGTAGAGAGGAAAATGATCCACCAGAGAGAATACGCTGAATGTGCCAGGTGTTATGTAGAGGCAACAGATGTTCAATTCTTCGGGACAGGGCCATGTCACTGGTTCCAAGCACGCCGCAAGATCAGGTATAGTGAACTGGAGGAAACATATTATCATGGAATCTGATAGAAATTCTAATCAAAAACACCCCCTACGCCAGATCCGATCCGCACGCCGACAAGTTAGAGGTAGTACTCTGACAATCCTTCTTGTGAGCCCTCCAGTCCGCACGCTGACATCCCTTGGAACAATACCGCGCACGCTTGCATCGACTGCACACCAGACCACCCACCTTGCTACACGACCGACATTGATGTCCCACTCCGGCTGCGTCCGTCTTACCAACGTCGACGTTCCGGTCGTGCCTCAATGGGGCCCTGGACATGACATCTCCCCGGAACATTCTCATCCCCGTAACCGGACCACCAACAGGAACATCCACCTCCTTCAAGTACGGCACCGAAAAAGCTGGGCTGAACGCTGCTCGTGTGAGGTTTGATGCGAGCCGTTCGAACTGCCTTGGCAAGATTTCGGTGTCTATGCCTACGCCGCAGGTACACAGCGGGCTCTGTTTCCCCCACGAGTGTTCACCAGGCCTCTGCCGATGTTGCTTCGACGTACGATAAATGCACGTCGCCTTGTGCGGCCACGTCCGACACCGTTCAGTCAGGCGTGGGAGGAGATGGAACCACGCCGCAGTTTCGTCTGCGTCTGTAACAATGTACCGGATCGCAAGGTCGTCCGGATTGCGGCACCCTTGGCCGTGGCCATCACCTGCGGACGTGCACGCATCACGCAGCGCGATCTGGGCCAGCGTCGCCCGCATAGCAGGTGTAGCCGGTGCCACGAACGTGTCCGCAACTACCGTGTGTGACCCAACGTCCAAACACATGCGTGCAACGATGATATAGAGATACACCCCGCACGACGTGTCGAACAGCGCAAATATTTTCCCCGGCGTTTCGTCGTCCGGATCCGCGCCTGCCGCGGAGCGCAAAAGAGTGTGCAGCGTTTGTTTGACATGTACCAGCGTATCCGGGTTGTGGTTGTGGGCGCTGCTGTTCCTGACTGCTGGCAGTTCGGTCTGGGCACGGTGTTTTTCGAGCTCCGAGAACGTAAGGTTGAGGTGCACGTGGAGCCAGTTGAGCTTTGCTGGGCTTTTGGCAAGTTTGAACACGGGGCATCGGTCAAGGTTGATGCGGTGGATGCTTCCCAGCGTCGGGGTGCCATCGGGGTCCAAGGACAAGGATGCGAACCGGTTCGAGAAATCGCGCCTGGGTCGGACGTCGAACGAAGCGAGAGGCACTACGACCTGCACAAAGGATAGGGACAATGCGTCAGCCTGAATGATGCAACGTAATCCCATGTCTCTAGACATTGACACAGAAGGACCAGCATGACTCACTTCGATGTACAACGACCGCCTCGCAATACGCAGTTTCACACCCCTCACATCGACAGGGAGTGGGAACTGAACAGCATAAGTGTGTGTCCCTATCTTCACGTACGCATCGAGGCTTCGCGTCGACCCCGAGCCGGAGCTGACAGTCGGAATTGTCTGCACGTTTGCAAGGGCCGCTCGTGCGTTGGGATCCGTAATGTCGATGCGTACGGTAAAGGACTGGACAGCAGAGAGCATGTCATTCATCTGGACGTGTATGTCTGCGCTTGTGTGGGGCATATCCGGGCCGTTAGTGGCTTGTTTCGAGCATAAACCCCCTCTCATGTCCTCTTGCCAGTGACCAGCCATAACTGCACCCGCACCCGCACCCCTGCCCGTGCTGGTGCTGGTGCTCGTACCCACGATGGGGCGCCGTGCCAGCACAAACACGCGCTCCGCATCCGCCAACTGCGTCCTAAACACCGTCAAATTGAACCCAAGTCGATCTGCAAACTTGGCCGTCACCCCTACAGTGGCACGCAATGCCAAACCGACCGTGGCCTTTGGATTCCGCGCAAAGTCCATCACCGAGATTGACGAGACCGAAAAGGTGATGATCAATGGTGCTCCGGTCCGCCATAGGGGTCGTGTCGCACACGTATCTGTACCCGTAGTTGCGTCCGCGTCGCCTTCGGTGACCACGCCGATCCGGTGCTCGCCTGTGCCAGAGACGCGCAGCGACCCAAACGTAGCCGAGGTGACTGCGAACCAGTTTTGACGCGGCCCGTCGTGCATGTCGCATTGCAACACCGGGGTCCCGACGGTCATAAAGTCCGGCTCGAGTCTCGTGATAGCATCTCGGGGAACGACGAGCACGAGCGTGACGACCTGAGGGATGTGTGTCCGAGTCCAGTTGCGGAATAGCCCGAGGTCGTCATTGTCTTCATACCGGAGGCGGTGGAGAGCCGGAACAGACATCCACGGGGTGGTGTACACACCAAGGATATGTAGTTGGCAACAAAGTTCTTGGTATGCATGTTGTCCCGTGATCAATGACCCGTCGGCCAACACCAAGTCCTCAAATAGATCCATCGCGCGGTACCAGTCCGTCTCTACCCTTGTCTTCACGAAATGCACGAAGAGGACAAAGGAACGGCGGTTGTAATGTAGGATGCCGGAGCGCTGTAGTTCTCGGAGCATACGCTTGGGTGACAAGGAAAGGAGTTGGAATCGGGACCTGACATCCTCGTCGAAGAACATATGGAGATAGACGCGAAAGAGAAAGCTAGCGAGGTCTTCCGGGGAAAAGCATAGGCGCTGAGGAGGTGTCGGCACGTCGCCAGGCTCATGCTGTGTCCTTAGTCCTCCGAACCCAATCGCCTTCCAGGCCAACCGTTCGTGATACTGTTTCGCGTCCTCGTTCATTGTCATGGTTTCGTGGAGATTGGAACGTGTGCTGAATTGAGATATAAACGTCGAAGGGATGATGCCCAAGAGGAGGGCCATGGTCGGGAGGTCGCCACAGACGCGGTCTAGGATTGCCTCGGAAGGGCTGTCACCCATCCTGAGAAGCCCTTCGGTATATAACGTTGCCGAATGTGTTCTGCATAGGAGCGGCGCAGTGACGACGAGAACGTTGACAAGTCCAGCGAAGTCCAGAAAATTCGACGTGTCGATCACGTTGAACGACAATGGCGCCGGCGACAGAGCATTGCGCCCATAGTAGTGGTCGTCGAGCGTGATAGTGGACAACCGCCATGGAGAGACATTGTACGGAGTGATAGGGGACCGCGTCACCTCACAATACTTCAGCGCTTGGCAGAGCATCAACGCGTCGCCGGCAAACATTCGGATGACGAATGTAGGCGACGAGGAGTTGCTGCCCTTCAAGCGCTTGCTCACAGACCTGCACCAGCGTGAAAACTGGTCCTTGGCAACGCGTACCACCTCGTGTGGTGGGATACGCTCATGAGGGTAGGCAAAATTTCCCGATGCGAAAGCCTCCGCGAGATGAAACCCGCAGAGGGGGTCCGTTCCGTAGTGTACGGCGAACTTGTCCCCGTCGATGGAAAAAGCAAAGGTGGGATTGACAGTCAAGCGTCGCTTTTGGCCTTGCGCACCGTCGTCGGTAGTCCCGGAGGACCAGTAGCTGCTAAATTGGCGCGAGACAACTTGGTGTGCGTGTAACGCGAGAGGGCCCGCGGAACGAGCCGCAGTCGCAGCACCCCCGAATCCTACTTTCCGTGACACTTCCTTCATGCCGTCATTGAAACGCTGTTCAAAGCGCTTCACTTGCTTGGAAGATATGGTCGCTGTATCAAGGTAGGTGGTCCAGATGCGTCGAAGCTCCCCAAGCGTTTCTGCATCGCAGACAGAGAGAAAGTGACCATATGGGCCAGCTCTCCAAGTCTCCATGCTTTCCGCCAAAGCGACGAGCTTACGACATTGTTCGAAAAGTATCGAGAGCGAGGTCTGGTCGACAAACATGTGGTAGAAGAGGTTCCACAAGTTGTCTAACCTGTCTAGCACGCCCTCATCGGCAAGAAGGGTGAACAGTAATGCGTTGCGCGCTGTGATAAATCAGTGGGAATGCTCAAGAAACAAAAAGGGCGGATGAATAAGCCTCACCGAGTATAGCGACATCCACGTCGCAACAAGTAATGTCAAATGTCCGCAGACCTACGGTGCGTCAGATCCGGCGATTGATTGAACGAAATGGCACGTACACGTCAACGGATTCACCTCATTGGCGTATACGGTATACAATATATGTCTAGGATCCCCACACGCGAGAAGCAGGATATCTGCCTTGCTCTCAGGAGACAGATTTTCGGTCAAGCAGACCGCCGAGGTGTTTCCAACGGGGTAGAAAAAGGTGATAGTAGGCCAAAACAGGAGATGCGACATTCCTGTACAATGGGCGAGTACGGATGTCAGCACCACCAGTCCGGACCTAGTGAAGGCCAAAGTATCACACTCACTGGATGAATGAGAACGATACGCAATGCGAAGGGCTGTACAGGGTCAGTGACGATTTCGAGGGAAAGGAATGACGAGCACAGTCGTGGCCAACTGGGAGAGGTTTTAAGGCAAATGGACCACAGCCGATGTGATCGCACCAGTGGTCATCGTTTCAGATTAGTAGGGCATGGGGAATCCAGGTCAGAATGAGCCGCCTGATTCTAATGCTGTTGCAGCAAGGAGGAATACAGAAGCCCGCGGACCGTCCATACTGTGCGCCGCAGCCGCCACCCGTAAACGTACAAAGCCGCAACTCAGAGTCGAGATTGTACCTGTCATGTTAGCTGGTAGCAACTGGCCGATGGTCATCGGGCTCTCAAGCATTTTACCCACAAACTTTCGACCTACCAGCTGGCATCCGGCATGAGTTCAGCGAATACATACCACCAAACGTCCAGCGAGGTGAGGCTCCAATGATCCAGACGAGCCCAGAACTACCACTGCACATCTGGATGTGCGTACTATCCGTTTCTACCGAGAGCTTTCCGACGGCACGCGCGAAGTCCGAACTCCTTGTTGAATCCTCGTGGCAATCGGTAACAAGCTTGAAGCGAAGCCTTTCAAAACCGTTTGCAAGCAAACGTGTCTAAACGACGCGGCGAGAGACCGATAAGTCGAGTCGAGCCTTCTTGGCGTTGCCAGTCGGGTCTGTGACATGTTCACCAGCAGCTGCGATGTGGTTGTCTTTCTCTAGAACTAATAGTGCAAGGCGAAACGTCCCGACCGAATTTGCAAGGCTTCTTCCGAGCCTTCCTCATCAATTGTGCTGAGGACAAATACATAACATTTCTGTAAAATACTGAGATGTGCGTAAGAAAATGCAGCTAGCGTGGTGATACTTGTAACAGATCCCAAGGTGTTCAGGTGAGCAGTTTTTCGCCGACATATCCGAATTATCAATTAATTCAATCGACGTCCATAGTGGACGCACCGCCACCTGCCCCACCGCCACGTCGACCCCGCCCACCTCTCCTTCCACCACGCTGCCACCGCTGGACTTCCAGTCGCGAGGAGTTGTGTTGACTGTACACCTTGGGATCTGCCCCTGGCGGTGCGACAAGGATTGTGGCACGAGGATCCGAGTTCATGATTGAATCCGAGCGCAATTTACTGTTCGTATAATGGACTTGAGTGGAGCTCACAGGGACAGATCCAGAAGGACTCACGGTCCGGCATCATCACCTGCGCCCATTAACACATCAACGGCCCCGTTCTCGTTGACCAGTTCCACACCGCCAAGTCTTCTAGAAAGGCCGACAGATTGTACGCCTACGATCATGACGCGCAACATACGACCGTCTGCAGGCTGTTTATCGAATTTGGAAACCGCAGCTGCAGCATGCGCGGCTTGTTTGAAGGTCAGTCGGACAATTACGTTCTCAGACGCTTGGTTGGTCACGAGGTCGGAGGAGATGATCGGGCCACACCGACGGAAGATGGCCTGTCGGCTATCAGAAAAAGGCAGGGAAACAAGAAAGGAGAAGACACACCTCGACATCGGCAGGAGTGGTCCCCTTCACTAAACCGTCGACCTGCACAACGTTGCCGTTGGCGCTGGTGCTCGCCCCCTTGATGCTTATTCCACCTGCGGCAGTAGCCTCTCTGATTGCGCGTTGGATGAGGGGGGAGTCGGGTTTGCGAGGGGTTGCGGCAGAAGCGGACAATCGAGCGGAAAGCGAAGGCTTGTCTGGGTCTTCGTACAAGTCATGGGACCATTGCGCGTCTGAATCACCTTTTGGGGGTCGAGAGGGGCGGGCCTAAGAGCGATAAACGCACGCGTGTGGGATGGCCAGGGATGGACATTTTATTTTTTCAATGGACAGCCTTGGAGGATGCGAATCGTACAGTACGCACATAGGGCGAGTTTCGATTTGCAGATTTTGGACGGACGGGGCCACCGTCAGTGGTGGTAGAGAGACGGGCCAAGAGGGACATGATGGTGGTTCGGGAAAGAAAATGCGACGAACCTGCTCAAGACCGCTGTATGCGCTTGTTTGGGGTGTGGCAGAAAACGAGAGCATGCGTCAACATGAATCGACCTCAACACCACACAAAACCGCGAGCTCGACCCTCACAAAACTTGTCCATCAAAGGCGTGTAGCTGCTACACTCCACGCGGCCATTTTCATTCTCAACGAATTCTCATCGCCGAGCTGACACGATATGGGTGGAGCTGGTGCGTCTTCTTTTTAGCGCACTGGTTCTTGGGTGTTGCGTCCTATTCACCCATCAAACAGGTTGGCTGTTCCTGTTCTCGGTCCTTATGGCCGCTGGACTGCTCTTCACGATGGTCTTCTTCGTTCGTCACCCGGAACTAGTCCAACTTAAGTGTGTTTTGACATGCAACATAGATCATCATGTTCTCCGACCTCGAATGCGACTACATCAATCCCATAGATCTCTGCAACAAGCTCAACCAGGTAATTGAATCACTGGTTGTCTTTCGCGTGCTTACAACGTGCAACCCCTAGTTTGTTCTGCCGGAGAACATTGCTCATGCTTTTCTCACCATTCTTTTCCTACTCTCGGGTCAATGGGTTGCATTCTTACTCAATCTCCCTCTCGTGCTCTATAACGCCAACAAGTATGTTCCCTGATCATGTGTCCGTTCATGGCGTTCATTACACTTGAATAGGATACGAAACAAGAACCACATGTACGACGCCACTGAAATATTCCGCACGCTCTCTGGACATAAGAAAGAGAGCTTTATGAAACTCGGCTTCTACCTCTTGTCTTTCTTCTACTACCTGTACCGGTGTGTATCCCTCTTTCTTACCCCAACCTTCCGACCTCATCTCCGAATTAGCATGATTGTTGCACTCATTTCGGAGAGCGAATAATTACCTGGGTCGTTCCCTAAAGGCTCAGGAAAGCCTACCCTCTGTGCGGAGTTGATGGGACAGGTGTGCAGCGGCAAACTTGGGCTTGGCGTAGTGCGTCTTGCCTAGGGGGTGAGGTACATAGACATCTAATCTGCGGTAGACGTAGGGCGCCTGGATATACATGAGGAGCTTCGGCGGAGCGAGGAGGTTTCTCATGTTGTATATCGTCTCGTTGGGTGCTATGATCTTTGATTTTCTCTCATATCGGCTGAGCCTGGTGTGGATGGCCCATGTAAAGATTGTCGAGCAAGGTTTTGCTTCCGGCTCACTGCAGACTAACATGATATCATGATAAACATTCTAATGTCAAGTAGCTGACGGTAGGTTGTCCAGATGGAAGCACATGTGACTGTCAGGGCAGTTCAAAATGTTGTAATGGTCTGCTATAAAGTTGAAGAGGGCTGAAGGGACAAGATTGAAGACTGGATGGTTAGGCTGCATGTAGAGCTCATGGATGTGATTCAGAGCTGTAGGGTCCATCATCATCTAGGTGGTGGTAGCAATTCATGCTAGTCATGTTCAGAGTGGTCGAGGTCCTCCGGCGTCGTCCTACATACTTAGTAGCCAGAGGTCCGCGCCCCAGCCTTCGCATGAGCACGGTTGTCCGGCTTTCCATAGCCATCTGTAAAAGATGCTACTGAATACAACTTTGCTTGTGAACTTTCCAGTCCTTCACCTGACACTCCTTCGAACAATACCTCACGCCCTTACATTTCCCGCAGACAGACAGTGACCCTCCTTGCTTCCGGCATGCTTTGCATCGCCCCTGATCCGTTGGTGCATCTGACGTTATCCCCACCTTCTCCAAATACGGCACCGCGAACAGAGGACTGATGGCTACTCGAGTCGCGTATGGGGCCAGTGACTCGAACCGCTTCGGAAATGTCTCCGTCCCTACCCCGACACCACAGGAGCAGAAAGGACTATTTTCTGGATCTGCTCCGGCATCTGGATACAACGGAATCATTCCATGTGTCAAGTACTCGCAGGAAGGCCGGTGCGTCCAGGTTCGGCACCGTTCGACGAACAGCGGAAGAAGGTAGCGCCAAGCCTCTGACTCATCTGGGTCAATTTTGATCGCGACGACACCAAATACGCCGAGTTTGTTCAGCTTATCTTGAATAGTCCTCGTCCCTGGAGCAACCCAAGCATCGGCGAGGATTGTGTGTGAACCGACGTCGAAACGAAGATCAGCGACGACGATAACAGCGAGAATTTGTTGTGTAGATGTGTTCTGCAATACGAAGACAGGGCGGATTGGACCTTGAACCCCGGCAGCAGAAAGCAACAGGGTATGAAGAGAATCCTTTAGGTCCACGAAGGTGTCCTTGACTGGTGGGGATTTCTTCTCACGCACAGTACGTTCCCTGTGGGAGAACATAAGAGAGACATGGGGGACCAGCCACGTTGATGCTCCCGGGTTCTCCGATGGCTTGAACAGAGGACAACGGTCTAGATTTACTCGGTGGACATTCCATGATGTTGGGATTGTCCCATTGAGCACAGTAAAGAACCTCTTCGCAATGCTATGCTCATTTTGAATGTGCATGGTCATTGCTAGAGGCGCAATGACCTACAAAGGTGTCAACTTTGCGCCGAATTATATGATGCTACCGGCAATAGACGTACCTCTACGTACATAGACTTGCGGGCAACGCGGAACCTCGCGTTTGCGGCATCCACTGGTAATGGAAAGTTGACATTCTCCGCGTACTTGTCGATACACAAGCGAGTCCCATGGGCCGGCGTCTCTTCGATCTTCACACTCGACCCAGCCGCTAATAAAGCTTGACCAGCTGGGTCCGTGATATCTACTCGAATTGAGAACGAACTGATCTCGGTACATGATGCATTCATTTGCGCGCTGAGAGCGTGCCTGTTCTCCTGGGCCATTTGTATACGCGGATTATTCGCTGACGAACGGGTAATCGATGGGAAGGGGGGTTCGGCAAGTATGTGGACGTGTCGCGAGTCTTCCAGCGGTGCGTTGAATATAGCTTCTGTGAGTAACGGACCGAGAGAGATGCGTGGCGAAGGACGAGTCCTAAATCCGACAATTGCATTGTATGACAACATCAACGCGCTTGATGGAGCAGAGAAGAAAACAATCAGTGGGGAAGACGTCGACTCCCCTTCTTTCTCTTCCACGATAGTCGCAGTTTTCATCTGACCAGTTCCAGTGATTTCGAGCTTTCCGTACGCTGCAGAAAGATGCGCGAAACTATTCCATAGGCTCGTATTCCTGATGTCGCACAGGAGCACAGGGGTTCCCGCCATGCGAAGCTCAGACTCGACAGCCGTGATCTTGCTCCGGGGAACCACAAGGACGACCGTGACTACCGCTGGAATCGACTCCCAGCCTCTGAAGATTGCAGGGTGTGTTTTAATGCGCAGATTCCGGATATACGACTGCTCCATACTGGTGAACGTGTCAATATCTAAGAGGTGAAAGTGACAGCACATCTCTTGGTAAAAGTTGGAACCCAATATCAGGCTCCTGTCTTGCACAACTTCATGATCAAACTTCACCATGACACGAGTCCAGTCCGTTTGAACCCGAAGCTTGATACGGTTCAGTAGCTGTACGAAGCTCCGACGAGTGTAGTGCACAAGAGTTTGTTCGTGGAACGCTCGGCTAGCTGATAGAGATATATTTTGCAGTTGACGAGCCATGTTTTCATCAGAGAACATCTTAAGGTAGACCCCAAACAGAAATCGACCAAGCTGATCTGGTGGAAATGATACGAGGTGTTCGCCACCGATGGGTTTCCAAGCAACTTGTTCATGGTATTGCGTTGCAGATGAATTGGAGGATTGTAGGAGAGTTTCAAAAACATTCGAGCGGGTTGTGAATCGCGATAGGAAAGCGGAGGGCACAATCCCCAAGAGAAGCGACAAAGTTTGCATGTCACCACAGAGTCGTTCCAAGATGACTGTCGAAGGTGCATCGCCGTATGAAAGCAGCGCCTCGGTGTATAATGTCGCGGAAGGGGACTTGGAGAGGATGGGAGCTGTGACCACCAACAGGTTGAGGAGTCCAACATGATCAGAAATGTTGGATGTGTCGATCACGTTGAACGTGGTTGGGGCGTGGGTGGAAGCGCCTTCTCCGTACTGGCTTCCCTCGAACTCTATTCTCGATGCTTTCCACGGCGAGCTCAAGATCGGAGTAACAGTGACGCCACATGAGTTGAGATGAGAAAATGCTTGACACAACATCAATGCGTCGCCAGCGAACATCCGAACGATGAGCTTTGAGGATGTTGTGGAGGTAACCGTCAAGAGCTTGATGACTGAGGTGCACCACTGCGAGAACTGGCGACGTGCTGTTCGTACCAGTTTCTGCACCAACATGGTGGGTGTCTCGCCATGGGAGGTCGCGAATACCTCTGCGAGATGAAATCCTGCGACCGGGTCCACCCCATAGTGGACAGCAAATTTGTCGCCTGTTAAGGAGAAAGCAAACGTAGGATTGACGAACGCAGCCTGTTCCGTGCTATGCAGACCATCGTCTGTGATCCCGGTCGACCAGAATTTGCGGAACTGCTTGGCAACTGCTGTCATCGCGAGGGGTAAAAGAGGTCCAGCGGAACGAGATGATGTCACGACCGAGCCATCGGCAAATCTGTCGTTGACTTCTTTCATGCCGTCCAAAAAGTTTTTTTGGAACCGTTTGCGATGGTCCGGAGTGTAATCGGCCGTTGCGACATATAAGCTCCAGAACCGATGGAGTTCTGCAAGCGTCCTCTTGTCGCACATAGTTAGAAAGCGTGCATAGGGGCCAGCGTTCCATGATTCGAGATCCTTTGCCAACGTCAAGAGTTTACGACACTGCTCGATGAGCAAGGACAGCGATTCTTGATCCAACACGAAGTGATAGAAGATATTCCATATGAGATCTATCCTCTCTTGAGCGCCTTGATCAGCCAAGAGCGTGAACAGTGTTGCGTTGCGTGCTAATCGGAGGTTCAAGACTCCAATGAACACAAGGAGAAATGCGAGGCCCTACCAAGCACGGCGGCTTCTACATCACAGCAGGTTACATCCAATTTCTGGGGCTCTACACAAGTTGAGTTAGAATGTCCCAGGCGAACGAGAAGACGTGGAGGCACACACCAATGTTGGAATTCGTCTCGTTTGTATGGACAGTGTAGAGAATGTGCCGAGGATCGCCACACGCCAGGAGGAGAATGTTTGCTTGTTGTTCAGGAGGGAGGTGTTCAGTTAGCCGTACAGCGGACGTGTTGCCAATCGGATAAAAGTATGTTACTCCGCGAAAGATCAGAGGATGCGACATTTCAACAACCTAACTCTCCGATGAAAACCTTTGGATATTGGGATAGCACCGTAACGATTTTGCTGTGGCACTCAGCAAGCGTTTGCTTGGAGTTCAACGTCTTGAACGAGGCTTCGACGAGTCACCCCGACGAGTCAGTGAATCAAACAGTTCAACTTGATGCAGCATCATGGCCAGCACGATGCCCCTTGGCGCGTGGCGGCTTAGCAAGCCGACAACAACAAAATCACCGTGGCGGAAGTGATCAATATGTCGGTCACCTTGAAACACACGTACATGAACTTGCTCGATCATCTCTGCCAAAAAGAAATCCACAACACCGTACACGCACATAAGCACTCAAGTTAATAAAGGTAGCGGAATCCCCTCCGACGGCGGATGGCTTCAACTCAAACAAGGGACCTTCCAACCTGGCCGCCTCCTCGACCCGCTCCTGTTCGGGACCTTCCATGAACTCTCATTCTTCCCGTTCCATCCGTTTGTTCTCGCGCCGATCAGCATTTGTCGCGTGACTAGACTGTCTACACACGTGGGCACACACGTTCGACTGAGACAGAGATAAATAGTGGATGTGGGGAGGGACATGCCTCAACTTACCCAAACTCAAGACGCTCGAAAGCATGAGGCTGCAGAGCGTGGTGATCATCGATTGATGGTACTCCGCATCCCAGCTGGCTTTCCATGTGTGGCCCCATCCTGAGCGAGTTAGTTGGTATCTTTTCGATACACTGCCCTCCGAGGCACGTACATGACAGACGCACATGTGGATGACGACCCAACACCAGGCTGAGAACAGCTCACGAACATGAACATCCAAACCTTGGCATCGCGGATAGCGAGCTTGAATTTCCCGCCTCCCATTCTGTAGGCAACAGTCATCGTTGCACATTCCCGCATTGCAGCAGAAGATCAAGCAACGAGCAAAGACCACGCCAGCTTCTACAACTAGGCATGCCCGTCGCATCGGCAGTCTTGATCAGTTTCCGCTGCATCTTCTGCCAGCCTCACTTGCGCTAAGCGGCGTTCTGCAGGAGGCCTCCATCGCACGTTGTGGGGCTGACAATGGAAAGAAGTCGGTCAATGGATAAACGCCCTTGCGCTTCTCGACACTCACAGAATTTGGGAGAAGCCGTCTGCGAGAGTCGCGGGGAGGACGTTTAGGTTCCAAAGTACTTCCCCTGCTTTGGAAGATGAGGCACACGCTTAGTAGGGAGTCCGAAGAACACCGTGGTGGCGTCCTATACATAAACACAACGCATCCCATCAGCGGTTCCCAAGAAAAACCTCGGAAAAACAGAGTACCTGAATATAGAACAACCTTGGAGGTTCATGGATGAGCCGGGGCATCATGGGGAGGAGTCCATCGCCATGCAGCAATGCCGAGTTGCCTTGCATGTTTCCCAAAATTCCAGCCGCTATGAGCTGATAACAGATATAACTAAAGAAACATCCCGCGCAGAGATCGGACTTACATTGCCAAATGCGTTGCATATCAATAGGCCAACGTAGAAAATAGCTGAGCGTAGTGCCAGTTCCTATGAATGCAGGCACGTGAGAGAAATAAAGGGAAGAAATAGAGGGGTAGCCTGTGAGCCTACCCTCTTGGTGTACCATCTTGACAACAGGCACATGCACCTCGGATAGAAGGCCGCTACAACAAAGAGCCGAGCTAACTGGTGAGGCTAATGTTGCACGAAATTTCATACTTCAGGAAGCCCGGTGAATATACGACAAACCGTGTTGCCACGAAAGTTTCTCGTGACCTGAAACAGATTTGAGTGAAATGCTACGGTCTCAGGAGGGGCGAGACCGACTCCAGTCAGTGCGCTCGTTAAACTCCAGACCATGACGCAGACTCCAATGTATAAAGATAGCCTTTACATCATGCGGGCGCCGTCAGTCCATGCAACACCTGACCTTGTATATGTATAGCCCAAGACCTAAGTCAACTTTTGAGCTCAGGGATGCGACGGAGAATAATCTACTGAGACGTACTATGTCGGAGGGGATCTACGCAAGGGCGTAATATGCATATAGAACAGCAAGGATAGTCTCATATTCGACGTCTGTACCCGAATCAAGCGTGAACTCATGCTAGGTGTGGAACCAGATAACCAGTCAGGCCAAGATCGGCCTCTAAACCTTGAAGTCTAGCGGCAGTGACAGCCACACGCTAGACAACCCAAGGAACATTCGACTCATGAACAACGCCACCGCCAAACTGCGACAAAAGACAAACTTACATTGATGGTGGAGTTCGAGTGAGTGTACTCCTCTGCATTCAAAGGTGCATTCTTCATGTTCCGGCAGCACATGAGAGCCGGCGCCCTCATGAATCATGATCTATTCAAGCAAGCAAGTCTGTCAGGGGCATTCAAAGCTGCACAGAGGGCGAAATCCAACGATCGAGATCGAGATCAAAATAGCCCAACTGCCTCAGAAGATCAAAGGACACCGTCCGAACACAATGCGCAAGGGCATTGGCAAAGACACCGCGGTGTCGGGGTCACTTATATTCCATACGAGGACCAAACCCACACGAGGGGACGCAAACGCCTGAGGAACGTCCACCTTTTTTTTCAGCAAGGGATCAGAAAAGAAATCAGATCGCCCTGAAGTGGCACATTGAATGTTGACGCGCCCATTTCCGAGTCGAGAACAATAAGCAGGAAAGTTCGGCAGGCTAGCAACACAACACATGAGCAGTCAAGCCAAACACTGCGCTTCAAAACAAGACCTACGAAGCCGTCCTTGAAAGACTGTGCGACGGGGACAGAACGCCAGGCCCAACGTAAGGAGCAAACAGGAGAAATCCTTAATCTCCAATCCTTGGTGCGCCGGCGCATTCAAGTTTCCGTCAATCTTCGTGACTTGCAAACGATCATATCACAAAGTTCGCCGAATACATACACCCTGCACGAACAATGCTGACAGTGGAATCAAGAAAGCAGTAAACGTTTTCGGGCCCCCGGCTAATGGCCATTGCACTTTTGCACCAGCCGCCAACGTCACGTGCTCCCCGCGAAAGGTTCCGTGTAACTTACAGTAATACAAACAGGACGGCTCGATCTTCGTAGTCATGATCATTGTCCGAGCAGTCGGGCTGTGGGTAAACTAGTACAGATAACGGAACCCCATTCTGCGTCTTACAGCCTCGTCAAACGTAATCCCTTCCAACTTGGCCGCTTCCTCGATCCGCTCCCGTTCAGATCCATGCATCAAATCCAGCTCTGCGCGTGCCATCCGTTTGTTCTCTCGCACGAGCAGCACGCGTATGACTACGTCAACGTTTCGACCCGGGGTCAGTCGTATTCTCAAGATGCGTGAAAAAAAAGAAACGAATACACACCAAAACTAAGGAAACTCGCCAACGCGAGGGCACAAATTGCAATGATCATCGATTGATGGTATTGGGGGCCCCAGTTCGATTGCCAGATGTAGGATCCCATTCTGTCGAACGCCCGTTCGTGGATCGTGGATAAGACTACACGCATGGGACAGACACACGACCACGTACAGATTCCCCAGATTTCCGAACCCGTTCACGAGGCCGATCGCTGCAGACCGTTTGGCCGGTGGTCGAGGGATGGCATTAGCCACCCATACCAACGTCAGCGTGAACCCTAATATGACACGCGCGCGCGCGGAAAATGTCATAAAAGGATGAAAGTTGTATGACAGAGCAGGAAAGGCACATACCACAATATCCGGACGTCATGAGGAATAGCGAGAAATATCTCCCAGCCGTCTTCATCGTCGACAATGAGATGATGTAGCCGACCATGACGGCCCACCACCAGGCGGTCTGGTGGAAGAACCGTTCGCCAGTGACGTCTGCGTGCAAACGCGTTCGTCAACTCAAATCTAGTCTGCTAGGTAGGAAAAGGCGGGCAAGCTGCTCACCAGCATGCCGCGCATTGATGATCGTCGCGATGGCTACAAAGATCCACGGTGGGCTGACCAAACGTAGAGAATAAGTACCAAGTGTGAATCGTGCGGTACAGAACATACGCTGCCATCAGCAAAGTAATCGTCGTCGAGTAGCCGAGAGTGGCAGTCAACCTGAACCCAACCATGTGTGACCTCGATCGCAGAGTTCTCCATTTGCGAAACACTCACGTTGGGAAGAAGTTGACGAAGCTGAGTCCCAACAGTTGCGCGCAACACATGAACATGAAGACCGGGACCTTCGGATCTTTGAGCGCCGACTTCAGACCTTCAAAGACCCTGCAAACGTAGTCGGTATCTGGAACTTCAGGGAGACATGGACGACGTACGAGTCTTGTTCTGAATCCTTATCGGCTTCGCCAGCATCTTCCGCAAGCCGGACCTGTGCCAAATGTCTCTCTGCGGGACTCAACCACTTGGTGTTGTGCGGCTACCGGAGTCAGGAAAAGAACTCGGTAACTTGTCAAATCACGCCATCAGGAAACTTGGGACGTACGTAGTCCGGAAGCAGCCACCTAGAGGTTTTGTTGAGTGAAATGGAAGCAAGCAAGGATCATAAACATTGGACACACATGGCCAAGAACCCTATGAAGATCGTTATAGCACCCTCGATATAGAAAAGCCTGCGTCCGAGGGTGAGGGTGATGTCAGATAACATGCTATGAATAGCTGCCAAACCCACCATCTCCATGCCACGATGCCCATCGCCCCATTCATGTTTCCAAGAATACCTGCAGCCCACAACTAGGTGCAACCAAGAAGTCAGGAGCTGGAATGGGGATGGCACACGGAGAGGCTCACGCTACCAAAAGCATTGGAGACAAGCAGCCCGGCGTAGAGAATGGCAGAGCGGAAAGCCAGTTCCTGCAGGGAAGGATCTATCCCAATCTCATGATATGATCGGAGCGACACAAACCCTGCGTGTATACCATCTTGACAAAAGATAGATAGCGCCAGGATAGAATGCAGCCTGGAATGGTGTCTCATATCAGTCGTCCTCCTCTTTGTGCGTTCCGTTGCCTTACCTCTGGCAACCCGATGAAGACACGACAGGCCAGGATACCAGCGAAGTTGTGCGTGGCGCCAGTGAGAGCACTCGTCAAACCCCACAGGACGACACAAGTACCGATGTAAAAGGTAGGTCTAAGCAGAGTTGATGTCCCGCGGCCGTTCTACCTGAAAATGTGGAAATGTGACTGACCTTGAAACATAGTTAAGGGCCTTGAGATATTTCAAAACAACTGCACTGTCAGAGATACGGGACTGCTTACCATATTGGAAGGAATCTGTGCTGGACAATATGATGCATAAAGGATCGCCACTACTGTATCGTACTGAACATCTGTCACTTTGGTGAGTAACCAGGCCCTACAAACAAGTGAGAACATACCGGACAAACCCAAATCTGTCTGTAGACCTTTGAGCCGAGCAGATGTGATTGCGACGCGCTGCAATATCATACACAGGTCAACAGAACGCATGCACGTCACACCGCGCGACGTACATCAATATAGTTCATCAAAAAGATGACGACGATGGTGGGTAATAAACGAAAATCGAGCTTCCGAACAAGCTGCCGTTCCGCCGTTTGTCGTGCTCCCACCTGCAGGATTTCTTGACCACCGTTCACGCTGACCGCGGCTGCATCCTCCTCGTACGAGTCGCGTTTCTTCTCGGGTTCGATCGACATGATGATCACAAGAGGGAGAAATGGTGCCTTTCGATTGCATGACCTAACTCCCCTGAGATATAAGGGGGTGTCAGATAGGGAGTATCCGTAACTCGCTTGTACTCGTGACTTCTCTGGAAACTACCCGGCCAACAGTGGAGACTTCTCGTGATCTTCTTTGGTCAGGGCGTCCAAGAGTCATGACGGCATTGAACTTATTTCGGAGGCCCGCAATAGCAGAAAGGCAAGAGTTGCCCACCAAATACTAAATCGGATCAAGTGAGGATGAAACAATTTGCGAGAGTCCGGGTGTGAGTGCCATGTAAATTCTGTCCGCGTGACTAGCCGTTCATACCCACACGCGTGTTGACATGGGACATTGCCAAGGCCGCACTGCTCAGTGCTTGAACACCTCACGACACGTCTTGGTTGTCGCTGTCATTTGGCGCCATACTGCGAAAGCGATGCGGCGGTGGGCATGCGATTTATCTCCTTTCTCCAACGCGGCGATGGGTATGGGAAGAGGACGCGTGGTAAATATGAACTTCGGATCGGTACCAAAAGCGTAAAGAATCAGGGCGCACCTCAAAACTTGTGATCGTTTGAGTCCTGGACTCCGCGGAGGAAGGTTGGAAACCAGTGATGGCCCCACATCCGTGGCACAATGTCTGCACTACCTATCATGATCCGTGACTTGAGTCCAGGCTCATCATTTCTCGCAACACATGTTGAACGTGGGGAAAACAATTCAGATCCGAATCCGGGGTGAAGGTAATAGTAAATGTCTGTGGAACTCAACAGCGCGAAATCGCCAGCGCATGGTCGTGGCGTCACCGACTGGATTGGCTTGAACAACGGATATTGGATATACAAAATCTTTGTCCCCGCGGACCGGACCTGGCACGTCGGAGAACCGTCGACTGAATCTCGAGCGCGTTTGAAAGGCCCTACGTTGTTGGAGTAGCCTGGTGTTGGCAAGCCCTCCTCGACCTCGCACTCGACCTCAGGGGCTGGCCTGCTCCTCAAGACTCGACACAACTGCAATCGCACAACACAGACACACCCACACAGGAATATAAATACGCGTAAGACGTACAGAAAATTCCGATAGGTACAACGCATCGAGTAAAAGGTCATCATCTGTTGCCGACAAAAGTGTTCAAAACGCGACACCAATGTAGATCGATCTTACCTGCAAACAAGAAAACTTGCCAACGTGGCGCATCACCAACACGCCGGAGACCGGGGCAGTCATCAATGCATCACGGCTCGGACGGCTCAAAGGGAGGTAGTGGTGGGAGAGCCATTCCTGGCATATACGATAACGTTGGTCAAGTGGGCATCGTGACAATGGATAAAGGCGATCTTACCCATCGAATGATGGACGGAGGAATCGGTGACCTTGGACGATTTGTCGACGGTGGTGGTATTGTTCGAGTTGCTGGTTGTGCTGTAGTTGCTGTTGTCTGTGAATGTCTGATCTCCCTTCACATCGTTGAAGGTGCCATTGGATGCGTTGACACTGGACGCTCCCTGGAAGAAAGGCATACTGGGTGACAAAGGAAGATCGTGCGTGGGAATGTCTTTATAATTTTCGATAAACAGGTACAAATACTTACCTGCGTCAATGGACACCGCCACTACAACCTGACAATGACCCTCACCATCACCACCACAATGACAAGAACGTCTACTCGCAGAGTGCCTCAAGGTAGGGCACGTTCCAACACTCCCACACATCCTTTGACTGCGATAAAGCAGCCATCCGTCTCCATCGCGCGCTCGAAGCAGCAGCGTAAGCAAGAGTACTTCAAACGTCAACGAAGACGATTGGCGTTCGCAGTCCAACGCGAGAAACGCTCGGAATGGGTCGAGACGGCCCGTGATACCCAGCGGATCGTCCTTGGCGATGGAAAGTATATCACACAAACACTCTCCACCCATTCCCCTCCATCGATAGCTCCGTCACCTTTCCAGCCTGCAATGCCAGTCGCTGTGGTCAATCCTGAAGGAAACGCGCACCCCAATGTGGTTCATTCTATCCACAACATCGCCCCTCAAATCGTCCTCAGCCAACAAGGCACCACGTTTTACCCCCATTGCTCTCCTGACCTTGCCAACTGGCGTGGGTCTAGGGCAAGCACGTCCACTTTTCAATCAATTTCGATTCGAGTCGTACCAAAGTCCACTCTGACCGCCGCAAGACACTTGGTTACCGAAAATCCGCGGTTTACAAGGCAATACCCCAATGCACTTCCTACTTCCTCTGTAGGTGTCCTCTCCTTTGCATCTGCTAAGCGACCAGGTGGTGGGTTCTTGCATGGAGGTGACGAGCAAGAGGAAATCCTTGCACGCTCGACATCGCTTGTAGCCAGCTTGCGATCAGCGCAGGCAAAGGAATTTTATCGGACCCACAGGAAGTTTCTGAATGCCGACGGTGCCGGTCTGCACGATCATTCCATGGTGTATAGTCCTGGTGTTGTCGCGTTTCGTAGAGATGATGACGACGACATTGATATCGATCAAGCGCCGTCATGTTCTACCCCTACCATCGCACCCTATCTTATCAACGTCCTTTCAAGCGTACCTGTGAATGCCGCTGCCATTCGTCAAAATTACCTTATCACCTCTTCTGACGCACATGTCTTTGAGGAGGGTATACAAAACACGATGCGGGACCGCATGGCGCGCGCGTTGCGTATATTTGAGATCTGTGGTGAGCGCGCGCTCGTGCTCGGTGCATTTGGATGTGGTTCCAGCCAAAACAGAGTCGAGATGGTGGCCGAACTTTGGGCAGAGTTGTTGGTCTGCGGAACTCGGGAAGGAACAGACGCAGGTAAAGAGGAAACGATGCCCGCCAAGTTCAAGGGGGTCTTCGAGGAGATTGTTTTCGCAGTGCCCGGTAAACTCTTTGCGCCGTTTAAGCGTGCGTTTGACATGAAGGTTCTCGAGATGGAGGTAATTTCAGCGACAAGTGAGTAGTCGAACGGGGTTTGCGCGTTTCGTAGGTTTCTGATGGTATCATAGGTTGATAGTGTGTTTCTTGAATAATTGTACGTGTCTGTCAGTTTGTCTAGCCGGTTTGTATCTCGTTTCGGGTACAACTAGTTGTCTCCCCTTCGATATCGATTTGAATGTTGATCGTTTGCTTGTCTGTCCAAGTCGTCGCCAGTTAGCGGGGCCCACGAATGTCTCAAATGATCTATTATTATCCCTCTTGATTGATATTTATTCAAGTGAGATCCTCACGCTAAGTCCTACCTCGTCCTGCATCGTTTTCCCTTTCATACGGAATGACAACGTTACCAAAGATCATGATTTGTGGTATGGCTCAACTACGAGCTACCGAGGTTTCTTATCACGTTCCTGAGACCCGATCAACAGGTAGCCCTAGATGGGCCCATGACGAAGTACACGAGCTTTTCGATGGTATCGCGCAACTCATCGTGAGTCAATCCTAGCACACCACTTGCATAAAAAGTATCAGTCTATGGACATGGACATTGATCCAGGTGGACGATGCGCCCAACCGCGCCGAGTTCTTTGCCCGCTTCCAACCTGGTGGGCCATACGAAGGCACCGTCGGGATCTACAGGCGGAACATCTCCGCAGCGCGGATCGGGATATATGATCGTGAACTCGTTTCGGGGCTCCTACCCAGCGTGCGGTGGATCGCACATAATGGGGCGGGATACGATCTCGTCGACGTGCATGCGTGTAAAGAGAAAGGTGAGCGATCACCGTCTCTGTCCAGAGCCACTCGTCATCTCCCACCCCTCATCCGATTCCATTCCATTCCTCTCAGGCATCCGCGTCTCCAACACCCCCGGCGCCGTTGACGAAGCCACTGCCACCACAGCCCTCTACCTCATCCTCTCCACCCTCCGCCACTTTTCCAAAGCCGAACGCTCCTTGCACGCAGGCACATGGAAAACCCCGGTCTCCTCTGGGGACACACACGATCTCACCCACCGGACGCTCGGCATCCTCGGGCTCGGCGGTATCGGCCTCCGTCTCGCGCACCTCGTGCACGCCTTTCCCATGCGCGTAGTGTATCATAACCGGCGCCGGGTCGCGGACGCGCCAGCGTGGTGCGAGTACGTGGAGAGCCTGGACGAGCTGTGTGCGCGATCGGACGTATTGAGTATCCATGTGCCGCTGTGCGAGGAGACGAGGGGTCTCGTCGGGGAGCGTCAGATCAGGGCGATGAAGCGGGGGAGTATCATCGTCAATACGGCGCGTGGAAAAGTGTTGGACGAGGCGGCGGTCATTCGGGCGTTGGACGATGGACAGGTAAGCCGTCCCCGTGTTGCCCCTTCGTTGACGTTGACGGTGGGGTGTTCGATGTGTATTTCCATTGGTTCTAGTTGGCGTCTGTCGGTCTGGACGTGTTCCCAGACGAACCGCAGGTGGACCCTCGGTTGCTCGCGTTCCCGCAAAACGTGTTGTTGCCACACGTTGGGACACGCACGCAGGATACGGAAAGGACGATGGAAGTTCGCGCCATGACGAACTTGAGGGATTTCCTGCTGACTGGGTCGGGAAAGGACCTCGTACCAGAGTTGAGATGATTCGTCACGATGATATGCATACTCAGAGTGTCTGTGCGATTTTCAATTACATCGTTGCGGTCGTCAGATGTCGTCGGCGAAGCCCGTTCACATTTCTACCGTTGGCTACATCAATTACTGTAGCGACCCACTGTGTATTTATGCATTCCTACTACATGGATGTGCTTATCGATCTGAGTGACTTTATGCAATGGGAAGGGCGATCAACCAAGGTCGTTTTCCCGCTCCCTCAATAGGGCATTTCCCCCATCCCAAGTTATCCACCTCTACAGCTTCGCCCGTGGTGTCACTTGACCATGTCCCATCTCCCTCTTGGCCCTCTCACGCAACTCCCGTCGTAGAATCTTACCTGAAGCACTAAACCCGCCATCGTTAGCGACCGCAAACACCGACAATACTAATTGGTCCCCCTACCTTTTTGGAAAATCTGGTCGACAGTGATGACACTACCTCGTAGTTTCTTGTGCGCTGCCACTCGACCGGCGATCCACACCTGAACTTGAAGTGCGACTTCGGCGCTCTCGTGTGACGCGATGGGACGCGTGGGTACGATGTATGCTCTGTATACCCATTGCAGCGAGTTTCAGACGAAAAGGGTATCCGACGTATCTTGGCAACTCGGTCGCTTCTTCTTTGCTGTATACCCCGATAACACGCGTCACGGGCGATGCAGCCACCATCGAAGGCGCTGTGCAAGCATTCCGAGACCACCGTTGGGTCCATCTCGCCTGCCCAAGGCTCATAGCACGCCACAAAGCCGTTCGAATCCTTGTTTGCAATGGGAGACGGACCGCTCGCGCTCATGCGTACCATCCAGGAACGCTACACGCATTCCGAGTTTGCATTCTTGTCTGCGTGCCATACAGCGGTGGGGGACGCGTCCACTCCAGACGAGATGCTTCACCTCGCGGCTGGGATGCAGTTTGCTGGTTTCAATGGGGTAATTGGGACGATGTGGAGGGTAGACGATGCGATCGCGCACGAGGTGGTTGATTTCGAGCATGGGGCAGCAGCGTTGAACGTCGCAGTGATAGAATCAGCCAAGGAAGTGCTGTTGGAGAAGCGGTTCGTGTTCGTGCATATCGAAATTTGAGCTCGTCCGTGGGTTGTCTGATATCAAGGCTTTGTGTATGGTGTTTCTATCTCTTCGTACGCTCTTGTATGATAACCTGACATGCCAGACGGTTTTATGATCCATTCTGGCTTGCCTTTGATTATGTAATCCCGGTAACTCACTAATTATCCCTCGCCATTGAACGCTTTTCTTTCCTCCCAGTTCGCACGCTGCATCCACCTCGCAACGATCGTCTTTTGCCCGCTCCACCAGTCTCGTTCATTGACAGACCGTAGATTGGTTCATCACCTAGTCTTGACAGGTAACCTTGGACCTTTGCGAATGTTATCACTTTTATGATGCACATGCCCTCTAGCTACTCTGATGACCACTCTCGTCCGCTCCTTCATGAACTAGGTTTTCGAAGAGAGTCACTGCCGGCGCGGAGTACGCCATCAGCTGACACTTTTTTTTTTTTTTTTTTGCGATTGTGCTACACGTGAACGGGTTGTCCTACCCGACCGGAATCCCGGACCGAATTTGCCGGGACAACCACGTCCCTCGGGAGTCTGGACCTGCTGATCAGGTTGACGGTAGCCCGGGTCGGAAGCGGTCCAGAATTCGCGTAGGCGTGTTCATCCTCTTGTACATTTGTTCCCCGTGCCATCGATTCCGATCCCTCCCTTTGTCCCTAATTTTTTTTATCGCCAGTATCTCTACGCGCGATGGCACGTCAACGTCGGATTATGCTTTGCGGTCAGACATCGAGTCAGATTAGAATCGTGAATATCGTAGCGCTGATGACGCATGATCGGTGATGTACCGTCTTGTAGGAAACATTATTTGGGCGCACGAAGAACTCAAACACCTCTTCAGTGGTGGCCTCGCGGACGTTGTCGTATGTCAACCCGTCACTCTTATTTTATGGCGGTCCTGACGTCCCGCCTGCCATTTTCCCTTGCTTGTTCATAGCGTATGGACTCGCCCGACCGCGCCGACTTTCTCGCTGGTCTAAAGTCAGGAGGTAAGTACGACGGCACGGTTGGCATCTACCGCAACAACTCCTCGGCGGATCGGATCGGGGTGTTCGACAAGGAGATCATCGGTGCGTTGGCCGAGATGGGCACCGTCAAATGGATCGCACACAACGGGGCGGGGTATGATCAGATCGACGTGTTAGAGTGTGCTGCCAAAGGTAACCCGAACAATCCCATTCCGTTTTCGATCATCATGCGAATCATGCCATTCCCCACCTAGGCATCAACGTATCGAATACCCCCGGCGCCGTCGACGACGCAACCGCTACCACAGCCCTCTACCTCATCCTTTCCACCCTCCGCCACTTTTCCAAAGCCGAACGTTCCCTGCACGCAGGCACATGGAAAACCCCGGTCTCCTCTGGGGACACACACGATCTCACCCACCGGACGCTCGGCATCCTCGGGCTCGGTGGTATCGGCCTCCGTCTCGCGCATCTCGCGCATGCCTTTCCCATGCGCGTGGTGTATCATAACCGGCACCGGGTCGCGGACGCGCCGGCGTGGTGTGAGTATGCGGAGAGTCTGGGGATGCTGTGTCGGGAGGCGGACGTGTTGAGCGTACATGTGCCACTCCGTGACGAAACGGTGCATCTGGTGGGCGAGAGGGAGATCCGAGCGATGAAGCGAGGGAGTATCATCGTGAACACAGCGAGGGGAAAGGTGATTGATGAGGAAGCAATGATTCGTGCCCTCGAGGATGGTCACGTGGGTCGTGATTGTTCTCCAAATAGAGTGGTACCCTGACCGCGCGATTTTGTTTGCACAGTTGTCTTCAGTCGGGCTCGACGTCTACCCCAACGAACCCTCTGTCAACCCGCGGTTGCTCAGGTTCTCACAGAACGCGCTCCTCCCCCACATGGGTACAGAGAACCAAGATTCCCAACGCCACATGGAAGTCCGTGCGCTCATCAACCTGAGAGACTTTTTGCGTGACGGCAAGGGCAAGGATTTGGTCCCCGAGTTGCGGAGCAGACTGTAGACCTACACATGTGAATCCATGTCATACTTGGAGTAGATGAAATAACTTGATCGGGTTTGCCGATCCACCGATCATCGCAGATCAGAGACTCCGTCTGAATCGGGCATCCTCTACAACTTCGCCCGTGCCATCACTTCACCATGTCCCACCTCCCCTTTAGCCCTCTCACGCAATTCCCGTCGTAGAATCTTACCCGAAGCACTGGAGGAATCCATCATTAGCATCATACACAACGACAACGCGAGCATCAACACCGAACAACCTGCCTACCTTTTCGGAATCTGCTTGACAGTGATGACACCACCCCGTAGTTTCTTGTGTGCTGCCACCCGACCAGTGACCCATGCCTGAACTTGAACTGCGAATTCGGGGCTCTCGTGCGGTGCGATGGGGCGTGCGGGTACGATGTAAGCCCTGTATACCCATCGGAACGAGTTTTAGAGGGATAAAAACAGACAAAAAGGCGTATTCGGCACACCTTGGCAACTCGGTCGCTTCCTCTTTGTCATATATGCCAACAACAGCGGCATCCGCGACGTCTGGATGCTGGAGAAGCAACGCCTCGAGTTCCGCGGGTGGTACTGCATCATATCCAATCTGTCTATCAGCATAAAGCGACGCACGAACCCCATGTAAACCGACTTGCCTTGGAAACCCTATCATGAAGCAAGAAGAAAGCACGCAGGGGGTGAATACCACGATGTTGTGGGCGGAAGCTCGTGTACACTCACCTTGTACTTGATGAGCTCTTTCCGTCTGTCGATGATCGTGAGGAATCCCTCCGCGTCGCTGATAGCGATATCCCCCGTCTTGAACCACCCATCAGGTGTGATTGCTGATGCTGTCGCACTGGGATTATCCAAGTACCCCTGATGGTGACCTCAGCATGAACGACATGCAAGGGGCACTCAAAATACACACCTTCATGATCGTCGGTCCTCGAACCCACATCTCACCCGCGCGGTCGATATCGGTAATGACCTACAATAACACACGCCACGTACATATCAGCGATCGAAAACAACAATACGCAGCACAGATATCCGACACTAACCTCTCCCGCATCTTCGCGGACCAGTCGAACCTCAAGATTGGGTAGCACACGACCGACGGAACCGATGTGCTTGTTGGCGTCGTCTGGATGCAACACCGTGACCGTCGGGGAAGTCTCTGTGAGACCGTATGCTAGCATCACGGGAAAGAGGGAGGTCAGTGTGATGAGAAGAGTGGCAGGTCGGTGGACACACCCTGACAGACCGCGACGTCGGCGCCAGCTTTTTGGAGACGCTTTCTGATGGTCGCTACAAGGTCTGGTCCCAAGGGAGCAGCGCCAGAGTATATCATATGTATCGAAGTCATGTTGTACTTTTCAATGGCTGTCAACAGAGGAATCAGCCAATCAAATCAACCAGACGAGGTTCGGCTTTCATGATGAAAACATAGATTTAAATCACAAAGAAAAAACGACGACATACCCTCGTGACGAGCGAGTACGACCAACATGGGTGGAACGACGAACAAGGTCGTCGCCCTGTATCGTTCCACAGCCTCACAAAACAGCACTGGATCGAAACCCGCCATGACGACCGCCGGCGTACACAGCGAGAGGGGGAAAAGCAGTAACTTGATCGCGCCATAAATATGATAATAGGGCAATGATCCAAAAAGCACGTCCGGCTGTGGACCGTTGGTGTCCGCAGACAACGACGGTGTCAGGCATGGGGCCGACCCCGGCCAAGCTGGTTTCAGAATCTCGATGAGCGAGGTGAGGTTGTAATGACTCGTTTCGACACCCTTGGGTTTGCCGGTCGTCCCAGAGGAGTAGCAGAGGTACAACGTTTCGTTCGATCGCTCCCCGTCAAAGCTGACCTCGTGGGTAAGTTCACCCCGCCCCAGGAACGTCTCCAGTCGCGTAAGATACGCGAACCCCATGGGTCCAGGGTCGGGTACGCGAGTGAGCCAATGCGACGTTACCAAGACGACCCTGGAACGGATCTCAGATTCGGTACAGCCAACAGACTTGAGGGCGTCCTGGACGACGTGCACGAGCGTCGGGTGGGCAAAGACAAGGTGGACACCTGCATTGGTGTATTGGAACGCCAGCTCGGTGGAGGTGTATGCACTGTTGGCGAGCGTGGCACGATAACCGGCGGCAGCGATGCCATGTAAAAGGATGGGCCAGACGATGTTGTTGGGGCAGAAGATGAGGATGGTAGGAGGGGAGGTGAGCTGGGTTGGGTGTGCGAGGGGTGTGGGGAGGTTGTGGAGGGAATGCGCGAATTGGAGGGCGTACGAACGGAGGGCAGCGCGGGTGAGGACTGCCCCCGTAGCTGCATCAATGAAAGCGGGGGAGGTAGCAGGAAAGCCGCCGACGAGGCCTGGAGCATCTGGCGTGGTCCCCAAGAGATGGGTGAAGACGGACCTGCGAAACAACGGTACCTTTGGGTGGGGTGAGGTCAAAACGACTTCGGACATGTTGGTGTGAAACAAAGACAGACCTGAACGTTCTAGTGCTGGTTAAATAGGCAAATTTGATTGGCCGTGCGTGTCCTGGTCTGGAAATTGTCACAGTTGAACCTGCTGAACTTACCACTAGTAGGGCTTGTGTTCGGATCCCCCGCTTTATGTAAGTAACGCCCTGTACACTGCTTAGTATTGATCAAAGCGAGACCGCCTTGGACGACCACTCGAATCATGTACAGTAGCACATGGCCAAGGCCCAAGATTGAATATCACCAATCCGATACACAGCCGTTAGTCCAATTTTGTCACTATCAGTTAGAGTCCCACTCGCCCTTTAGCTTGACGATGACTTCCCTATCACATCCGGTGTTCTCTCCTCTTCAACTGCCCCTTGCCCCTTCCCGAGCCTGACTGCCGGCCTGGTCGAACCTCTCTAAGTCTCAACTTATCGCTTGGCACACTGCCCACCGTCATGTCCTTCTTCCTTTGCGTAGACTGCGGCGGATCCAAGACATCCGCCGTCATCACCAACCACGATGGCGAAATCGTCGGCCGCGCACTCGGTGGCCCGTCCAACTTTTCCTACATGTCCGCGACAGACTTTCAAGACGCTGTCCGCACAGCCGTCTCCAACGCACTCAAGACATGCATCTCACCGCCATCGACCGATCCCGTGCCCCTACCAGTCGCACCAGGGATGTTTGCATCCGCCTGGTTCGGCATCTCTGGCGTCGACTCCCCTGCAGCAGCGCGCAACGCCGCGCTCGCCATCGCCCCGCTCATCAACCTCCCCCTGGGCCCACACCTCACCGTCGCTAACGATACCCACCTCCTCGCTGCGCCACTCCGACTCCATAACGACATCGCCCACGCCGTGACCGCCATCGCCGGCACCGGCTCTTGCGTCGTCTCCTTCACCCAAGACACATCCGGCTCCCTAGTCGAACTCGCGCGGACAGGCGGCTGGGGTTGGATTCTCGGTGACGAAGGGGGTGGTTTTCACGTCGGTCGAGAGACGATGCGATTGATGATGCACGATCTGGCATGCAATTCGTTGGGAATGATACCGGCCCCGAGGAGCAACCTTAAGGAAAAGGTGCTTGCGCAGTTTGGCATCACCGGAGAGGAGAACGCGGCCGAGGTGCTCCCGGTGATACATATCCCCGAGCCGCACCCCCAGAGTTCCGACGCGTCTCCCTCCCCGCCTGCGCCCGGCATACCCCCATACCAGCAGGTCGCGCGCGAGAAACGCTTGTCACAGCTCAGTCCATTGGTCTTTGAAGCGGCATTTAGAGAGAGCGACGAGTTTGCGTTGAGGGTGCTAAGAAAGTGTGCTGGCGCGCTCGCGGATCAGGTTGCGATGTTGTGTCTGACGCCGGGGCGAGATGTCACGCTGAAACCAAGAGGTGTCAGGCCGGAGGAGGCCATCCTGTGTTTCGGGGGCAGTTTGGTGGGGGTCGAGGCGTATAGGGAGCTCGTGTTGGATGAACTCAGGAAACGTGGGTGCGTCTTTCGGTATGTCGAGTTTGTCGACGACGCGGCGGCTGTTGGAGCAGTTGGTATGGCGGCGTTGGGGTTGGGAAGGAGGTTGGATACATGAACACTTTATGTACTTGTGATCATTATTGATTATGTGCAATTAAAAACACCAAGATCCTGATTGAAAAGTACAAAACATCCACGTAGAACTGTAACCTTGTTCACTAGGTCCGACTGAACAGTCGTGCGATGCCATCCAAATGGGTTTTGGTGGGCGTCATCCCCAAAAGATGAATCTAAGGGCCAAGATGAAGTTAGCGGGGCAATATCACAATTAGCAGGCCATCAGGTGGTCAGAGGTGCAAGTATTTGGCTAGTTGCTCTGCCGGTCGTCAAAGCCCTCGGCTACGACTGGGGCGGCAAAACGAAATCATCATTTAGGTAGTACGAAAACCTTACTTACTATTTGGAAATTTAACTGTCCATCTTTCTGTGGTGGAATGGTCAGATGATTCTGTGGCGAATGGGTTCGACTATTGAAAAGGCAGGGGATAGATAGAGCGATAGTCAAAGTGCCTGACATCCATGTCGAAGTTAGGCCAAAATAGTGAGAGCGGTTAAAGAACGAACTTTGGTGGTACCCTAAGCCAAAACTGCGTTGGCCACATCGCTTGCCAGCTGCTCGGACAAACGATGGCTATCACCGTGATCGGCGGGGATGCCCTTCTCGAACCCAAGCACGCCGTAGCGGCGACCAACACGATTGGCCCATTTTTCGCCTTCAACGTCCCATTGGGAGAGTTGGCTGGTCACCCATCCGGTTCGCGGGCCAGCATCGGGACGGTCGTCGCGCCAACTGGTTGAGTCACGACGCGTTCGCCGACTTGCAAACCTCTGGCAGTATAAAAGATCCTCACCAGAGGAACTATGGCAGTTAGCTCATGGAGTACAGCAAACGAAAATATCAACGACGACAGTGGCGAACCAGTCGAAATCGCTGCAAGGCATCACGGTACCGTAGGCGCAAAACGAGACGAAGACTTGGACATGGAGAAATTTGTTTTTCTCATTCAAAGGTTGAATTACATAATCCAATACTGTCTCTTCATTGCCTGCCCTAGTGCAACATTCCCACGCCGTTCCCTTAGTATGAAAGGAAACAAACACGCATTTTCTTCTCTTCTCTGTGCGGCGACACGGCCAAACTTTTCCCCATGTTGCTCATGGCTGCGCAATGTTCACGCGGCCGTTCGAGTGTCAGGCCGTGTTCCGAGCAATTTGGACGTCTTAGCACCCATTTATCACGTCTTCGAGTCCTTTAGGAACAAGAAGAGGGGATGGGTCGGTGGTTCCGTACATGATATCCATTCTCGTCATTCTTTTGTTTTCTGATGCCATGCTCTTTACATGCAGTGTTATTGAAACTGTAAACTAGCATCAGTGCTGTGTCCGGCCACAGACAATGGGAGATCCCTTGTGCGTTTACTTCTGCGTGTATGCGATGACGTTGGAAACGAGACGATCACGAGGAATCGGGCCCGACATTCCAGTGACTGCTTTCGTAGCATCTCCTCGCGGTTCGATGCACGTCCAACTCGAACGCGCTCAGCATACTCTTTCTTCAACTTGATGCCCTGCCTCGGGATCTCACGAACTGGGATATCTTTGAGGTGTGTATCTGCCGCCGAACCACTCTGGACGCCCTTGTTCTCACAAACCAAGGTAGCTCGAAGCTTAGAGATGACTATATTCTCCCAACACAGGTCGGAGCGCAAAGTTCTCCAGGAACTATGTACAATGTTATTTAGGCCGGATTGGAAGACCCGATGACCGTTGACTGTATGCACCGCGTTATTCTCTTGCCTCCGCGGTGTTGCTCGGTGTTACACGAACCATCTGTGAGATTGATACGAGGCCGCGTCGTGATCATGCATTCACTGCGGATACAACAAGATAAACCGGGCGGAATAGGTGCAGCTTAGACGGGCAATCGAACATTAGTCTGAGTTTGATTGTACAGTCTGAGTTTGTAGATTAGATTCTGAAAGAACTACCAAATCAAAGGCTAATCGCACACAGACTATCAGAGAGAGCAGACCATGGATTTTACGATCCTCTCCTAGTACTCGTCTAATCACACTCTGAATGAACGTCAATTCAGGCTTGAATATGGCAGGATTAAATCCATTGCACGTCGAAAGTAGATCCGCATTTGCTCTGATTAGGGAAAGAGGATACCCTGTCTGCCCGCCTCCCAAATCCCGCCTCGTGATCCAAAATTTTCTTCCTGGTCCTACATCCCTCCCTTTCCGCTATGTACAACACGGGCCAACCTCAGAGATGTCCTGGGGGTGCTCCAGCGCTGACTCATCCTGACGGACAGTTCAATTTTGATGGCACAGCAGCTGGCCAACATGGGACGTACCAGCCACCCCAGTTGCTACCAGATACCAGCCCCCGACACTCTGAAATGGGTGGCGATGGTCCCACAATGCATGACGATGTCTTCACAAATAGCCGTCCAACTGCACAGATGCGCAGCGCGAGTCAAAACATGGGGGTTAGCTGTCATGATGTCCTCTTGACAGATAACTCAAATACTTATCATTTGCAAGTTCAATGACGGGAATTACATGTCGTTTCAGGATCCTCGGGGATATATGATGCGAGGAACACCCACTCCTGGACCAGCGGGAGGAAGTCCTGTTAACTTTTCTAACCCCTTTGGACGACAAGAAACCCCATACCTTGGTTGCAGCCGTGGACATACTTCATCATTTTTTGACCAACCGGCGGGCCCTCGCATCACACAAGAAGACGCATCATTTGATGACTACTCGTCATACTCAGGATCTCGCTCGGCAAGCCGTGGATCTGTTCCATCCCATGGTTATCACCGTGGAGGCTCACAAAGTAGTCTTGACATACCTTCACGCGATGAGGTCTCGGTATTGGCTCGGGAGGTCCAGCGTCTTGCCGATGTTTCTCGGAATCAAGAAGTAGATATTATAAAGCTCAAGGATGCACAGGAAGTCCTTACCAAGGCGCTCAATGATGCAAAGTCCGAAGTTGTGCAGCTTCGTGAAAAAATGGACGTGAACCCTTCCACTACCAAGTCCAAACCTGCAAGGGAGGGGAGTAACAAACACCCAATGCTCAAGGTTAGTTTCAGGTTTCTACTCATCTATCTGGGCACTCACCTTGAGGATACATCCAAAGCGTGTCGTCCATCCTCTCTTTGCATCGTTGTGTGGAATAGAATGGCAGACGCTGGGTAAGGAAGCCCGTGTTCATGAGTTCCTCAACGTTTTTCCGCTAGAGAATGGAGAACCTTTCGAGGTCGCTGATGGTGTTAATATCTGGCACCCAAACTTCAAAGGATCAGTCACTGATCAAATTAACCGCAAATTTCTTGAGACGCTTGTTAAGACCGTCTGGGAGAATGAAAAGGTTAGATATCAAAGAAATATTAGAATAGTACTTACTAATGGTTGGGGAATAGGCGCTGCGCGAGCAAAAAAATGGAGAACTTGCTGACGAAGACTTCAAAGAAGATCTCATTCGTAACTGTGCAAAAACATATTTCAGAACCATCCATAAAAGCTTTGCTCATCGTACTGTACCAGAAAAAGCTGCCAAGTTAGTGCAGTCAAATATCAAAAATCGTCGCCGAGGGCGTCGCTCGTATGTAGGTGAACTCTTGTCTTGATACCGGCCCATCTCCTGAGTGATAATAGACTGCAACGAAGCGTCGCAAGGCAGCAGAACAATTTGAGAAGGAAACTTCACTTACTGGTGCCCAAGCAATGATTGACACTGATTTCTGTTCCAACAATGTGACTTGTGATGAAGATGACCTGGATACTGAGCTTCATGCGCACCGAAATCGAATGGGATTCGGAAAGGGATCAGAGATGAGGGTTGGCTTACACTGGAGATCGATTAATGTGAGTGTAATACTCCACAGCACATGCAAAAGTTAAATGTACCTGATATAAAGTATCTTGCTCTCCTACGACACTTGGCGTTTAGGGTCGCAGGTGGAAAGCCAGATCAGTCAGCTGCCACGGAAGGGCCACCAGATCAGTTGGCTGTCATGGAAGGACAGCCTTCTGGCAGCACAGCTAGCATGGAAATCAACCAGCCCCCCCAAAAGAAACGGCGGACAACCAAAGGTGCAAAACAACCGATTAAGACGATCTGGGACGCACCTCCATCAATGATGCAGAAAAGACCACCTAAATCTTCCAAGAAACCAACTCCAACACGACCGTTCTCCTTGATGGTCCATCCAAAATGGCAGGAAGCGCACACTGATTTCAGGCTGCTCACTCCAAACCCAAGCGTGCAGGAACCAATGTGGCTCGCAGATTTTTACAACAAAGTGAAAGAAGGCAAATATCCGGTGATGCAAGGCGACCTTGAGTATTTGAATGAAATCGACACTTGGAGACATACTCATATTGAGTCAGGCGACGAGGAAAATGATGAAAAGGATGGCGAAGATTGTGATGGAGATGAAGAAATGAGCGATGGAGGTGCTGGAGAATAGACATGTCTTGAAGTTACTACGAGTAAAGCTCATGAGCATCCTGTTCCGTTCTTGTAGAAAACCTACCTTTGCAAGGTCAATCGTTGCCCAGACCTTCTGCCTATCAGAGCCTACTGAAATGGTTGTCAACGCAAGTGGACTATGGATCCAATCTAGATCGATTAGATGGGGGAGTCGAGTTTCATTGGCATGGAATTCTGCGAGTTCCCATAAGCGAACTCCAACTGCTTTCCCGCTGTCCATGTTAAGGAATATTAATGGAGGGAAGAGAGGTGAGCGCATCAGCCAAAAAATATGGGAGATGAGCACTTGCAAATCGGCCCAGATGCCATCCATATCGCCTCCCCATGACTTGAACCAACGAACATGTGCAAACCATGACAACCGCATCTCCCCGTCTTGAATTGGTTGAGAAATCTGAAATATCTCCAAGATCTCCCCATAAGAGTGAGTAACTGGAGTTCCAGGAATAACCACATGGACGAGCGAGGAACGATTGCTCCCAACGGTTCGGGATCCATAATAACGCTTGCCATTAATGATCACATAGTCAAAAAATGTCGCCTCATAGCTAAGAGGCATGCTGTTTGCCACGACCGGAGCTTGATGGCGGCAGTGAACAGGAGTCTCTGGGAAGCGAAAACATAGTGTCTGCACCAGAACACGATATGTATCAGAGCGAAGTGGAGCGGTGTGGTGGCGTGGGCTCAGTTGATACGAGGAAGCAGCTGTATGAAATCTATTGATTAGTTTTATTGGTCCTTCTTTACGTGCTCTTACCATCGTCGTGCAGGTCATCAAGTGCTTGCGACATCGCTGCAAGACCAGCCACTGTCCCACGTTCATCCTTGGATGCTTTGAGAATGGAAGTTGCAGCCTTGTGAGCCAGAGAGTCGCCTGGATACTGTTTCAGCATGTATATCTAGATATCAAGGTGAGCTTGCTGTTGCTTTTCCTCATATCTGTACTTACCAAACGCCCTATTTCACACGTGCGCTGAAATTCTGTGAAAAATGTGGTCTCAAGTTCGCCACTACCATGATTATTAGTTTTAAATGATTTGAGAACTTTATTCAGCCGCTCGAATAAGAAGGTCCAGAAATCATGCAGAGGGCCGAAGTTTTGAATGCAAGACCCAACATGGATCGAATAGTGATGATTGGGTTTGATGACACACGAGCCATACAACTAGATGACTTACTTCAGTACGTTGAGTATCCGTAAGTGACAACAGTTACCTGTATGAGTTCTTTGTTGTATTCTTGAATTAAATGCTCGGCATTGTTGACGTCGTTGTCCGTAAGTCTGCGTTGTATCAGTATCCTCAGTGCCGAACAAAGTTTCAGAAAGTTTCGGGGGTCATCTGGATGGAGCGCCAATTTGCCATCGTCCTCAACGGGTTCTTGAGGGTCCGATATGCTATCAGATGGGCCTGGCTCAACAGCTACACCACCGGGTCCTTTGCGTTTTTTGGATGCCTAGTGATAGATGAGTAGGGAAGATAGATAGATCAGACCCACCTACATTCTCTGCCTTCTTTGCTGCTTGTTGCCAGCGCTTTTCTGCTTTCTGTGCGGCGGTGGCCTCGAGTTGTGCCTTTTTCTTTGCCTCAGCAAGGACAAGCTTCTCATTTGCGATGCGCGTCTTCTCAGCTTCGTATGCTTCAGTACCAAGCTTTTTTGCCTCTTGGAGCGATACCTTGTTGCGTGCCTTGATTGTTGCCTCGTTTTCCTTGTCGGTTTCGATGCGTTGGATCATGGTAACACGCTGACGGAGAACCTCGTCGCTCATGTCCCTTGGGAGACAATCCAACCATAATTGAGGTATCTAGACAGTGGTATGGTATTGATAGACATTATGGGTCTGGAAACTCACCACGATTGGTCCATAGAGAGTAGATAAAAGTAGCCATTGGTCAGCAGTCAAAGAGCCGCCAGCGGGTGTTCCTATATCTGTAGGCAACTTCCCGCATGAAATGGGGATAATAAACTGAGATTTGGTGAGTATAAACCAAACAGTTAAGTAGGAAAATTTGAACCTACGTCCGCAAGCATTTTGTGGAGCTTCGCCAACTCATGGTTCGGTCGCAGAATCTTATTTTGAACCCAGATGTTGTAAAAATGAGTCTTGACAATGCCTGCAAACAAAGGCGATATTATAATTTCACACGAGTGAGAGAAGTGATGTACCGAGAAATAGGTTGTGCATGGGATCTATCACAATTTGCTTGACGATGTCGAAGTATGGCAAGCGAGCAAGCTGAGTATAACGTGTCGCATGTTCTTTGACAAAATTCTTCCGGGCAGTTGGTGTTGGAAGGCTACGGTAATGCTGTCCTAACGTGCGATGTTCTTCATTTGTGCGCACCCGGTACTCTAATCACATAATCAGTGAAAAAAAATGGGCGAGAAAAGAACAGACTCACGCCCTGGAACAAATGCTTGAGGTTTCTGTTTGTCATCAGAGGATATCCAGCAGAGAGTACAAAAATGTGTGTGGGAATGGGAGCCAAAACTGCCAATTTTGTGTGCAGCTGGGTTATCACAGACAACGGCGACAAGAACAACCCGCACGAGACGGCCTGGAAGTGGTTTAGATAATTGAAACACATGGATAGATTACTTATCTTGGGGGCAGGATTCCGTAGGGATAATAATACCGTGCTTCCAGAGCCGTAATAAGTCGGAAATAATGGGGCGGAGAAAGCACTGTATCTGGTCAGGGTTCTGTTCTTTTGGACCAGGGAGTATACTTGTGCACATCAAGTTTGACGTGCGATAACTGTCAAGGATACTATTACTAAAGACCTAGTGGAGTAGAGAGAATAAAAGCTTACCGATATTCTGGCGGGAGGTTGCATATCGAGAATGAGGTTGGACATGAGGAATGAGAAGGTGCGATGTTGCTGCGGATATACGAAAACCTGGAACCAGAATCAGGATTACATATTAAACTCAAAAGTTGATGGTGTATATACCAATCTACACCAAGGTTCACACCGATCCGAAGTTCACCATTGAGACCCTTCTTCTCATCAGGAAGATTTGAGAAGAAAAGGCGATCATCAGGTGCCTTGAGATATCTGCGGCAAATATCACCATCAAAGATGTCAGTATAGACACTATCTGTGCGTTCTTTGTGACGCCATTGATCCAGGACCACTTCGAGGCCAGGGATTTTCAGAATCGAGCGGAGTTGTGTCGAGAGGGTTAGATAAGGATATTTGATAACTGGCATCTTGATAGCGCGCGTATTTCCCTTGGCAGTGATCTCAGATTTGAAGAGCGAGACTTTGCATCTGGTGCAGGTATCTTGTGTATGCAGGGAGCCAGCCGGGGGATAGACCTCTTGGCAGGTTGGACATACCGCCAGGAGATGGATGAGCTTGTTGAGGCCAAGGACGTTGTTACTTGACTGGAGAGTGACATAAGGGGTGACAATAGATGGGGAAATCGCAACCAAAAGGAAGCCAATAATTGTGAGAAGCGCATTGCAAGCGATGCGAGGGAGGTGAAACTGGAGATGCAACCACGAGACAACTGCATATATCGTCAATAAATATGCTGGTATCTCAGAGAGGTCCGTATCATTCGATTGAGAGGTATCAGGGAAGGCGAACGGGTCTGGATCGTCCTCATCTTGCAGGGGATGGATTGGATGGGAATCGAGGTGATCCAGATCTTGAAGGTCATCTCCACAAGCTTCATCGTCAGAGTCCACGTCATTCAAGGGTGGTACCTCGTGTTCAATTTGGTCCTGAGGCTCACTGGCGTCCATGAGTTTTTCAAGTTGATGTTGAAAGGCACGCTCAACCGAGTCATCTGGAGTGTGATGAGCCTCATAGCTGGTCAGCGATCGTGCATCTGCAGTAGATGCTTGATTATAAGCAGAAAAGTGGTCAACTGCCGCCAAGAGAGCCTCGGGGGTATGGAAATTAGGACCGAGATTGGGTAGGGTTCTTCCAAAGGTCATAATGTCGAGATCTTTGCGTGTGAGCGACCCGTTGTTGAGCATCTCCTGCTCAACGGCACAATCGGATGTAGCAGAAGGGTCATGGAAGTCGAAGTCGAAGTCGGGTGATAGCAGTTGAGGTGGGTTGATAACTGAAACAACCCAAAAAGCACTAGGCTATCAGGTTACTATCACTAGTTCCAGGGATGGTAGATGAGAAGAGATGAGGGCAGTACTACTAACTGAAGCTCTTTGGGGGAAACTCCAGGAGAACCAAACTGAGGGTTCCCTGGTCTGCATTGCAGGTTT
>JBBPRI010000143.1:0-50225 GCA_038092955.1 Boletus pseudo-olivaceus | reverse complement strand
TTCTATTCATTTCCGTGCTGTGCTGCTTCTCTTCCATTTGATGCCTCATGCATCACACACTCCTTTAATCTCCGTCTCCCCTATATCCTAAAGTAGTACTTATTCACACGCACTGCTTGGTCTGTGCACATTCCTGTAAACTATATAAACCTGAATGAACAACCGAGAGCACCAGTCTGGTTCTCTTGGAGTTTGCCCATAAAGCTTCTCTAGTGAAGGACTCAGTAGCTTGATCACCCCTTCCTTCATCCTTCACCTCCAGTCCAGGACTTGTGGATTAACCCTTGGATTATATCTTTGTGGTTGTTTCAAGCGGTGGGGGGGGGAAGAAGGTCTTGGCTAGTGCAGCTGCCTTCTCTTGGTTTGTGCTCAGCGTGATGTTGTTGCCTGCGGGGTCCTTCACCAGGAGATTTGGGATGCGGGAGGGGCCGCCGTCAGAGGGTTCTGACGTGATGTACCTGTTGGCGGTCCAGAGCTCGCCTTCGCCGAGGTCCTCCAGCCAGTCCGTCCAGTGCTCCAGCTTGACCTTCTTGATGGTACATATCTGAATACTTGTTTCGTAGGCAGTGATATTCAAGATGTATGGGGTGATCGTGTAGGGCGCACATCTGGAAGGACAGGGAGGATGCTTTGGATACCTGCTTCTTCATGTTAGACAGGTCTTTCGTCCACCATTGCCTCGAGTTGGGTGAGGGCTTCGTGAGTGGGACGGTTGCCTCGATCGTGTCCAGTATGGCCTTGGAAACCCCGGAGGTCAGAGCTTGAAATTGGGTGTCGTTGTTGGCCTGGCGGGGGTCGATGTGTTGCAGTGCGGATTTGAGCAAAGTGTTGAAATCTTTCCAGTCCGTCGCTCTGAAGTCGTGGGTGGGGCGAGGGTCTTAACGTATCGAGGTGAGGTCTAGTTGCGTGAGGATCGGGACATGATCCGACTTGGGACAGCGGGAAGCGGGGTCGGTGGTGCACGATATGAGGAAGGGAAGGGAGTTGTCAGAGCAGAAGATGTTGTCCAGCCTTGTCCAGTTACCAGTGGACAGGGCTTCCAGGGTGGGGAGGTCTTTGGGGAGTGACATTATCATACTGTAGTCGGCCATTAGATCTATTATTGGTTGTGCAGCTGTAATATAGTGTTTAGTGAGTAGATGAGTGTTACGTTCCTCCTCCCAGAGCGGGTGGTGTCTATTGAAGTCACCAAGCCACATAATGTGGTCTTCTGGCGTGGACTTAATACGGTGCAGGTTAGCGGCCATGTAGTTTCCGAGTTTGACCAGGGTGTCTTGCGATTTGCCATCATTGTAAATGTTGAAGATGGTGAGGCGGCTGGTTGTTGTCTCTAGCTGTGTCACCACGACGTCTGAAGAGGGGAAGGGTAGCTGGGACCATCCGTTGGTGCTTAGTTTGTTTGAGATCAGGGTGACGGCCCTGGATTTGATACCAGGTTGCATGAAGCGGTCTGTCGGATAGACTGCGTGGAATCAACGATTTGTGGTGGTGTTCATGAGAGAATTCGTCCAGGGCTCTTGGATGGCTAGGATATCCCAGAGGGGTGTTTGAGGGCCATTGAGGAGGGAGAGCTGTGCCGTCTGGGAGTTGTTGAGATTCTGTTGCCATATGGATATCGTCGAGGGGGGATTGCTGGTGGTAGTCGTACTATTCATGGGAAGGGATTGGGGAGGTGGGGCAGGGTGATGGCGATGTGGTTGTCTGAGAGAGGAAGGAGGGTGGGTGGCTCACAGCGGGTGCAGGATTGGGGTTGGGGTGAGTGGTAGTAGGAGCAGGTGCATTGGGGGGGGGGTTTACTGGAGTGCGGAAGTGATCGAGGGTGGTTTGGCGTGGTTGGGAGATGCCGAGTGGAATAGAGTTGGACGAGGTCGCGGTTGTATTTGCAAGTGGGTTGCGGCGGGATGGGGTTTCTGGGGGGTCCCCGTCCTCGGCCCCTTGTGTTTGGCAAGCAAGAGTATCGCTGCTCCCATTGGGGCGGCGAGGGGAGGTGTTGAGCAGAGGAGGGGGAGGAGGGTGCCGGGATGACGTCCGCCATTGTGCCAGGGAGTGGGGTAGGGAGCGGGGTGTAGCTGTTACGGAGATTGTCACACTTAGTGACAATCCATAATAAGTGCACAGGGAAAGTTTTCCTAGGGTTCCTTACTAATCACGTGATGAAGTATCACGTGACAAGTCGTGACGCGTCTTTGGTTATATGGTGCGATATCCGTATACGAGTGAGGGGACCCTCCGGGGGTTATCTGGCCAGGAGGATGTCTTGATATGAGTGAACCACGAATGGTTCCGAAGGTCCGGTCTTCAGGGGATAACCGGGTGAGTGAGGGGAGTTGACCTAATGTCAACTCCGGGTGTTCCGCTCTAAGTCCGAGAGTGACGAAGAGGAGTCCTTGACTGTTGCTGTCAGCAACGAGTAGATCTTCTTGATGATGGAGCAAGAAGATTGATGGACGATCGTTACGGAGCTAACGATGTCGAGTTACGAACAATAGAAGCTAAGAAGCTTACTATTAATAAGGAACGGCTAGAAATCACCTTGATTGTGTGAGAACTAGGTTAGAGTTTACATAATACAGGCGGAGTTCTAACTTATATACTACTTTAGGTAGTTTAGGGTAGGCTCCGTGAGTCTAAATAAGGGGAACAATAGGATGGCCTAAGTATGGGGAACAATGGAGAGAGGCAGTGAGTGAGAGATCACTGCAGAGGCGATGAGGTCCATCAATAGAGTCCGGAAAGAAATGAAAGAGTCCGATCAAAGGTATCGGACTTAACGGAGAACATAGGAGTGGGATAGAGTCCGATCACGGGCTCAATAGGAAACATGAGGAGGAATGGTCCGAGGGTCTGAGATGAAGGAGGAGGCCGATCTGAGATCTCGGACTCAATAATTGGGGGTTGATTAAGAGAGCGTTATGCTCAGAATGGGGATGATCTAGGTCTAGATCGTCCATCCGTGTCCGGACATGGCCTCAGGGGGTTGGCCATGGCGAGCAGTATTGACAAGGGGGAAATTAGGGATAGTTCCGGCGGGTTGCTGGATGAGCGGATAGACCAGGAGGGTCTCGGAGTTCCTGGGTCTGGTGGCAGAGATGGGAGAGATCCCTTCATAGGTGACTTGGGAGAAGGCTCTAGGATTGGTTAGGGGTAAAGAAAAAGGTACCCCTTCCGTGTTACCAGTGACAGGCGTCACATTTGTAACAAAATCCATATCAGACCACTTACAAACTATCAATGGGAGAGCAGCAGGAGGGATGCTCATTAGCAGCATTTCTCATTTCCAATCCACATCAGACCACTTACTCCCTATCAATGGGAGAGCAGCAGGAAGGATGCTTATCAGCAGCATTCTCATTTCGAATCTGCATCAGACCACTTACTCCCTATCAATGAGAGAGCAGCAGGAGGATGCTCATCAGCAGCATTCTCATCTCAAATCTACATCAAACCACTTACTTTCTGTCAATGGGAGAGCAACAAGAGGATGCTCATCAGCAGCATTCTCATTTCAAATCCACATCAGATCACTTACAAACTATTGATGGGAGAGCAGCAGGAGGGATGTTCATCAGCAGCATTCTCATATCTAATTCACATTGGACCACTTACTCCCTATCAATGGGAGAGCAGCAGGAGGAATGTTCATCAGCAACATTCTCATTTCAAAATCCACATCAGACCACTTACTCCCTATTAATGGCAGAGCAGCAGCAGGATGCTCATCAACAGCATTCTCATCTCAAATCCACATCAGACCACTTACTTGCTATTAATGGGAGAACAGCAGGACGGGTGCTCATCAGCAACATTCTCATTTCAAATCCACATCAGACCACTTACATACTGTCAATGGGAGAGCAGCAGGAGGGATGCTCATCAGCAGCATTCTCATTTCAAATCCACATCAGATCACTTACAAGCTATCAATGGAAGAGCAGCAGGAGGGATGCTTATCAATAGCATTCTCATTTTCAATCTACATCAGACCACTTACTCCCTGTCAATGGGAGAGCAGCAGGAGAATGCTCATCAGCAGCATTCTCATTTCAAAAATCCACATCAGACCACTTACTTTCTATTAATGGGAGAGTAGCAGGAGGGATGTTCATCAGCAGCATTCTCATTTCAAATCCACATCAGATCACTTACAAACTATCAATGGGAGAACAGCAGGAGGGAGGCAGCCTTATTAGCAGTGTTCTGTCTTTATATTCACATAGAGCACTCACAGACTATTGATGGAAATCATATCACACAGGCCCATGATCAGCACATAGCCTCAACATGCACAACTGATCACCTACAAACTATCATTGATATGATAGTTATTAAGATGAACACAGAGTTGTCAATAAAATTATGTTTTTCATCCACACCCCACTTACTTTCTATATATCCAATGATGGTTATAGAAATGAATATGAAGCTCTTAGTTAGTGTCTTTCAGGTCTGATTACATCACTTACTCCCTATCATGTTATGTACATGAAACAAAGATCAGTGTATTAGCCATACTCCCTCATACTATATTTCAGATCACTTACTGCCTGATAGTACAAAACAGCCATGGGCATGAGATAAATTCATTATTAATATGCTGATTTGCATGCATTCCTGCATGACTTACTCCCTATGAATTCAAAATAATAATGAACATGAAAACATCAATGACACCTTTTCTCTCAAGTGTCAATTGGATTGCTCACCTTCTATTGATGCAACAGCAGCAGCAGAAGTTAAACAAATGTTTTTGTTTTGATATACATACATACTATTGAAAAAGTAAAACATTTGAGTTTACCATACTGCAACATATAATATGTCAAATACATACTTTCTTCATGGACAGAATAAAACAACCAATCAGTAAGCTCTTTTGCAATTTCATGTCATGACAATTACCTGACCATCCATCATGATCAATTTTTTATCTCAATAAAATTTTGATGACTCAAAATCTTACCTGTGTATGTGGAAACCAACTTGCCAATGTCTCATCCAGATCCAGATCTTTGTTCTCTTTAGCCCTAAACTCAGCATAAGGCACCAAGACACTGTATGGCATCAATATACATCTCTTCCACACCTGAACACTGTTTCACTCACTATTTGACTGCATACTCAATGCATAGCAGGATATTCTTTTCTTGTGCTGTAATCAACAACATCTGCAATGATGCATCATTCAATGCAGCTGCAGTCTGTTCCAACAATATGTTACATCCTGTGTCAGATGTATCCATGTCTGGTAATATAATCAATAGAATAGAATGGAGATGAGAGCATACAGATACAAACTCTCTAGTGTCACATATGCCTGTGGGGGAAATACCATCTTGCACAGATCCCCCCATACATTTCTCTCAGCAAAAATCTCTTCAGCATGTTTCCTCTGCCTTGCAAGTTGGTCTTCTGCAGGCAGTGCTAGGTTTTCAAGCTGGAATGCTTGCATCACAAGTGCATCCCATTTGGTGAATAGCACCACAACTGGCACTAGTACCCAAACCAATCAGGTCAGAAAGAATTATCATGAAGAATTCATCACCTTTTCTGGTATCACATTCAGAAAAAAACCTTTCCTCTGCAACAGTGACAGCACAGTGATGTTGATCCATTGGAATGCAGTACCTGCTTATATTACAGTGATCAAAACCTAGTACAATATGCCCACTCACCATATAACATGGATCTGCTTCTTGAGGAAGGTTGTACTGGCTCGCTCTGTGATGAAGTTCTTCATCTCCTCGAACTCATTTTCACTGCCAGCCTCAAAACCAGCAGAGTCATGAAAGATGAATTTCTGGTTGCTTTTGAATACCATCTCTTTATTGATATTGTGGAGTCCATGCTGTGAAAGTCGAGACGGCTCGCAAAGGCACCACCATGAATTGATGTAACTACGACAGCTCACCTCCCTGGACCCCTTAATCGCACGATCAACCTGATCACTCGTCGACGGCATTAGCATCCAGCATATCCCAGCGTGGTCAACCATACCTGTTCCCCTTGATCATCGTAAACCTCCGGATCTTCCGTCGAGTTGCATATTCTGTGAAGGATGGTCGTCTTGCTGGAATTCGCCCGACTGATGACAAGAATCCTAAATCGTCCGAATTTCTTCATAAGGTCTGGGTCAACGTGCTGCATGAAGCTGGCAACACCCAAAGCTTTCGTCTCCATGTTGGCACCACTTGGGTTGTCGGAGCGTGGCTCGAGAGAGATGGGGTCCGGATCGGAGGCGCCTGGTTTGTTCCTTGAAGGCAGCCTTCCCTGCAGGAGGGATTAAGAAAGCTGAAAGACGGATGAAGCACGACTGATAGCTTGGGAGGTGGTGAATCCGAACAACGTTGAACTCACCGTGAGATTACAACTGCCGTCGACCGGAAAATGCTGTGCCACTAGGCAGTAAGTGCCGCGCTCACCTGATTTGGTAAAGATGGCCCCTTTTCCTTCGGAATGTCGCCGGTGAGAGACTCGAAATAGTGCTCATCATTTTTCAGAAAAGTCGTAGAATTACTCCTTTCCAGAGGAGGGGATGATACCTCGGGAGGTGAAATGTTACTTGAAAGGGTGCGGAGCGAATGGGAAGTATCACGTGAGCATTGCGCTGAGGCGGGGTCGCTGAGCAGCGGTTTACTTGTAGTATGTGCTCCATATTCGGCTTGAAACTGAGGCGAATCTCCTCGACAATGCTTGATACTTGCTTGTTCTCGAGAAGTTTTTCAGCGACTTGAAGTCGTCCAAATCCGTACCGTTGGTAGCCCTTGATCCTCCTAGTAACCAACATCGAAAAGGATTGACTGCCGTCGAGTCTGCCCAGGGGAGACTACACTCGGCAAGTACTGCTCTTATCTCTGTGTTTCTGCTCAACCACTGACACTTTAGTTGTACTCTAGTAGAGATCGACTAAACAGGTAATACCGTCGCCCCGGAGGGTGGCAACATTCCAGTAGGTTTACGCCAGGTCAATCACACTTTGTTGTTTACGACGACACCTTGGTCGCCATTGAGCAAAAGAGAGCCATCATGACCGACTATGGCTGTTGGAAAAGCGAATACGATTAAGAAGTCTCCCTGCGTTCGGAAAAAAAAAAACGAGGAAATTGTGCTAATGCGTCCGCATAACTTCAGGTTCGTTGATCATTGGTCATGACCCCTCAGCAAATTGCACCCCGATCGTCCTCACCTTCCGTCGTCAGCCATGTTTCTTCTGTGGCCCAGGACACGCCTCAGAACGCTGTCTCACTCCCAATCTACGATGTGGTACGTATGGCGGATCAACACTCGACTCGTTCACAGACCATATCTGGAGTGGTTAAAGTTTGCGAGGAACTTGTGCTCAGCGAAGCCGGATCTCCAGAAGGCCCTAGCAACACCATCTTCGAATTCGCCCAACCGCCGACGGAAAAACGCGCAGACCGTATCCGTCTCGTTCACCAGTTCATATCTACCGTATACGGATGATGACCCGCGGCGTTTTCTGCGACAGTCGGTCGAGTCGTAGCGCATCCTGCCAGTCGTCCCTTATGACCAAACGCAGAACCATCTCCCTCCCGATAGACGTCCTCCTCATCTTTGGGGACTTGCGATTTCCTCACGGGTGGGGGAAAGGATATCTCGTCTTGGCATCAAGTACCTCTCGGTAGGCTACTTGGAGAAACACCCAACCTGGGACCCTCATCCCTCGCCAATGTTCCTAGAGGCATCGTCGCCGCAGGCCGTGCTCGGTGTCGAGGGCGAGGAAATACTCAAACGGTGGTGAGGAGTGAGTGGTTTACTGCGCCAAGTTCTCCACGTTACCTATCTCAATCTGAAGGTAAACCTGGATCGATGTTCTCGTATCCTACATCACTCATCGCGTTTTGCCCACGCCACGTGTACTAAGACTGTACTTGCACCACGATAGCGACGCCAGGCTCGTCATGTCAACCCCCGCAAGGAATTCCCGCCTCCACCAGACCTTGCAAATCATCTCGTTCAGAATGGAAGTCCGTGAACGTTTGAACTGAACAGAGTCATATCGTGTGAGAACAGCGCGATAGTACGATCGACCTGGACGTCGCAGTACTCGTCATTAATGCACAGTCATACAGGACTGAAGTATATCTATCACGGTAGCGGTGCAGTCATGTCATCGAAAAGACCCGTGCTCGGCAAGGGCGGCAATTTGAAGGGAGGTAGCGTAAGCGTACCAGGGACGAGCGGGGGATGGAGGATTTCCCACAAATCGCCCCTACAATCACCCGAGTGATCACAACACATCGGCGTCGGCGTCTCAGGGACGTACTTGGTGGGACTCGAATAGGCCGAGGGGAAAGAGGGGAGTCGGAAGGTGAGGGTGTAATCTGGGTGATAGGCAGAGCCGTGCGGCTGCGTCGTGAAAGGGTCGTCAGGCATCATGGTTTTCCGTTCGGATTTAGCAGACGGAACGTTAGTAGAGTGATTGATGAGGTTAGATGGGCCAAAAGGCGTTCTGGACGGCCGTTGGGCGGAAGGGGGTAAGGGTTTTGCGTGCTTGGCGTCAACGGAGGTGATGAGGATCATTGGAACGACGTTTTGATCGCGAGGCGAAGACATTGGCTTTTGTGCATCCCTATCGGAGAGCGCGCGACGTGAAGACGTTCCCGGGTCAACGGTCCGTTGCGGATACAGGCACACTTCCATTGGGATGTCACGTGAAGAGGTCTTGGAGAGCGCAACGTGATCCGGACTTGCATCTCCTAGACTCAGTCGGCGCAAGTGTTGTTCCAACCGTTCGATCAGATAATCGTTTGTTGATGCCGAGCGCAGCTGGAACATAAAGGGAGATGAAGGGAATGCTGGAACGGGGCGTAGTGAAAAATGGCGTCCGGGCCTTTCTACGTCCGGGAGAGTGTCTTGAAGACAGGTGCTTGAGGTGCTCATTCCAGATGAGCAGTCTTCCTCCGTGGCGCTCAGGAGGCTTGCACAATCGGAACGGTAGCGTGACATATGAAGAGATGGTGATGTGGAAAGGTCAGGTATTAAAGGGGGTTGTACAGGTGAGGAGTCGTGGTCAGCAAAGGGTGGAGGAAATCTTTGTGAACGAGTCAAAGAAGATCTATGAGAAACGTCTCTGCGTAGTCTCCGGTGTCGCAAGGACTTGAATATGTCCGTCAGTTTTATATGTGAGAGATCACGAAAACGATGACGGCCTGTAAGCTTGCGCTCACAATAGTCGCGATGCATCTTTTTGGTTTTTCGGAAGTGAAAAGAAGAAGACGACGAATGGAGCATTTCTGAGGGAAGGAGAAGTTCTGAAAGAGTGGCGGGGAACCGCGTTTCAATCTGGTGGTCTAGGATGTGCACGATTCTAAATCAGACCGAAGCCAAAACATACGTAGATGGATGCGAAAGTCGTGATAACAATCTCAAACGAAGGTCCCCAAGAAGGCGAGACTGGGCTCCGTGTGTCACAAAGATGACGTTTGAAACTTGACTACTCCGGTATCGAACTCGTTGAATGCACGCCGGAGTGACACTGAGGAAGGTCAACCAGTCGTTATAGTAGGAAGCATGTGGATGAATACGTCTCGAAAGGGACACAAGTCCCAGTATATCCCAATGCCCCCTGGTTTCCTCTCGTTCATCGTGCCGTCCAGCCAGCGATCGGGGTTGGACTCACGTGCATCCTCCCCCAGATGTCTATATCACTGTGATATCACGTCCAGCCACTCATCCGAATCGTACTCGTGTGACGGTAGAACCCACCGAGCGTATGCGGCGATAGGTACAGCAACGTGAGTGCCTTTGGGAAACAAGTACGTCACTGATCAGTTTGCGTGAGAATTGGCTTGGAACGTCATGCGGACAAGCCATTCGCGCCGCGCGGAACCGTCATATTCCTTCCTGTGTTGGACAACTTGAAGGAGGAACGAGGTCGAATCAGTAGAGGGTGGCGCATGCCAAGGTGACCCGTGAACGCGCCAGAAAAAGTCGGGTACCTTGATCGCAGCACTGGGCCAAGGCATAACGTCCAAATCTGCGCCCGCGAGCTGTGTGTGGATCACCGCGTGCTTGGCTGATGCGCTTATCTCCTCTCGGGCCGGATCGAACTTTGGGGTTTGCGTGCAAGCTCCAAAGCAACTTGAAGGTTTTTGGGGTTACTTTCGTGACCCCGCGATTAGAAGCGTACTGTACACGTCATATTCGCGATCTTGAATGATATCAGGAAAGGCAGTAAAACCTACCACATGATACATCCGATGTGCCAACAACTCTGTCGGTCAATTTGTTCTTTGCCGATCTGCCAATCTGTTGACCTTGACTGCGAGATGATCGGTAGGGAGTAACATAAGTGTAGCGCGCCGAGTACTACGGGTGAAGACATCTTGATTACCCTTTGCTTGTAACACGGCGTCTGCCTTCTCCCGTATTACTGTAATTCCTTTGCAACACCGGTGACCATACTTCTTCCATGACACGCCGAGAATTTGCAAAACTATGACCAGTAATCCGTTGCAGTGTCCACGTCGAAATGGGCCTTGCGTGAAATTTTGCTTTGGTGAAGGTTAGACGCCATAAGGGGTTAATGCACGATCGTTACTCGGATCACGTGCATGTATGTAACTACAGCACGCTTGCTCAAGTGCTCATTAATGCATTGCTCACGACAAGCGCTGACATTGCAAGTTCGACACGGAGCCGAAGCAATATTGTCGAGGACATTGAAAGGCCAAATATCTCGCTTGGGTTCACTGTCATCCATCTTACGATCGGCCAGTGTCAAATTCCAAAGACAGGATACCACAATCGCTATTGGCCCCAGGCTGTGAGTACCTTTCCCCTGCACTCAGCTTGGTGAGCCCACGTCATGCATCATGGGTGTTTCAACACACGTCTTGAACGTCAACATGGACACCGTCACGAAAGCACCTCGAGGATGTAAACAGCACCGTTCCTTCTACCGGACTCGACCCCATTCACCGCTCCCACTCCCACCCCTCCTTGGCCCACTCCGGCATCTCCGTCTCAAAACGCCCTAAACTCAGCTCATATGTCACCGCGTGCAAAAAGATGTACAGCCTCTCCGGTTTGGGGTCCGGATGAAGCGGTAGATAACATTCAGCGCAATGGAGCGTTCCTGTGGCTGGGTCCGCCTCCGGTTCGGGTGCAACGAGCGATGAGAGGCGGGAAGTGGCCTCGGCAGAAGTTAGCTGTGCCGGATCTTTAGGTTCAGATGGCACGGGGATATCGCTGTCGGATGTAAGTCGCGCTCGAGCGGCACTCTCGGACTCGGGTAACAGGGGCGTTGGAACGTGCTCTGCGGGGTCCTCTGGCGAGACTGTACTTTGTCCGGAGCGCCCAGGGTCGCTCTCCACGGCCATTGGTTCCATGATGCTCCTCCCGCCCTTCTTCCGCTTGTTCTGTGGGGGCAGCGGCGGTGGCCGTCGGAAGCCTTTTGGTATCATCACACCCTTGGCCCGAAAAACGACATCTCGCCACCGGCTCCAATCCTCGTCTTCGTCCTAGCATGGGCGCGAGAACAAAAACGTAAGTGTTCACACTCTCTCACAGGAACGGATAATGCAGAGCGAGTTCCGCGCCTTCCCAATATCGGAACGGAACGGAAAGGACAAGTGCGCGACGAGCGGCGGACGGACCTTCATATTCCTCAAGCGTGTGATAACCTGGACAGCCTCTGCAGAGAGAGGGACCGGAGAGCCCATGCCGATATCATGGCCGGTTTCTCTGGGAAGCAATTTCTTCCGTTGCGGGTATGCTTCGTTGTTTTCGTCCGTGGGTCTGCTCTCGGTCTCACCCGAGCAGGGTTTAAGGTTTATGCATGTGCCACTGGTGGCCAATGACTCAGGGCTATCGTCACTCTCAAGGTGTTCGGGTGCGGCAGGTGAGAACCGCTCGGAGCTAGGTATCACGTCAATACCGTTCTTTCCCAGGTTTGGACCCTGCGCATAGACCCGAGAAGGTGAGTATATGGTCAAGTTGGCAAGCGTGGGGAGGGCTAAGAAACATAAGAGAAGAAGTATGTGATATACTAGTGGAAATGGAAAGAACAAGGGTACACAGGATGCAGTGCATTCGCTGGCAGGTCGAATGAGAGATGAAACGGAAAGTGACTTACCCATATTCGCTCTTCCGAGTACACGGGATCATTAGCGATGGGATGTCCGAGGTACTGGAGGTGGACCCTTATTTGGTGCGCTTAAGGGTTCATTGTGTTACGGCAGTGTTGGTAAGAGGGTAAGGAACACCAAGAGGGATGACGAAGCCAACAAAAGGAACATTAAAGACGAAAGAGGAGTGAGGAAATGTACTCACAGCGACCCGTAAAAGGACGACCTAGATGATAAAATAGAATGCTTCATTTAGCTGATACGGTAGGAGTGTAAGCGGAACATACAACGGAGGACACTCGTATCGGTATTAACGTCATAGTGGAGCCTGTTGAATACCGTCTTGGCTGGCTGGCAGGGCATTACCAGGGATGAAAACGTAAATGGTACAGGGGCAGGAACCGTACCTTTCCTTCCGGATGGATGATATTGAGTCCCATCTGTCTGTCTACGGTCAACAACGGTTCCTCACAAACAACTTCTTCTCTGAATAAAACAAACAACATATTATTATATATAGTGAGGGCCATGGATGAAACGCACGCGGGAAACTTTCCCTTGGATCTCGCCACATATTCCTTCCTGACAGATCCGTTCATGAATTCACTCGTGAGAGATCGCGCAAGATCGGCGTTAAGGGGGATTATCATGAGCCCCGAAGTCAGTCTATCCAATCTATTAATCGCTATGAATGTCAGGTTTGGATGGGGGACTGGTGAGACGATACGGGACAGAGACCTACTGTATACTCTGTCAAAGCCGAATTCATATCGGAGCATCTCGACAAGACTGTGCCGGTAATATCTCCCCGATGGATGTACAGGCTATGATCCTGTTTGAGAGTCTGGTCGACAGAGATAGAAGGGGATGGCGTACGATGCTACCAGGTTTATCGATCACGAGGAAACCCCGTTCGCTGTCATGGAGTATGATCTTGACCGGGGTGGCTGTGACAGGCGGTTCATGCCGATGAACGACGTTTCTTGACGTGATAGATGGTGAGCGTTAACATCCGCATTTATTGCGGGCAAACACTGACTCAATGCGGTCCCCGTTCCTGACCACTGTGTCCGGTTTTGCAACACCTCCATTGATCGTGGTGACACCTGATTGAAGAGCGTACCTCTACGCGGCAAGGTACACCGATCAAGATCACACGGCCGGGATGACATGAGAGGGGTAGCGCCTCACATAATACTCCATGCTGCGATCTCTGAACTCTGTAGAAACGATTTCTAATATCTCCCTTCCAAGCCACCGCTCTTTTGCCATTGTCGTGTAAGGGTACCAATACGGGGGCATCTTTTTTAGACCGGCATTGCGGGTTGCGGGGATGACGACTTGGGAGGGCTGGCGTTGAGCGAGCGTACCTGACATGGAGGCAGTGATGAAACGAGAGAGGACGTGTCTGAACTGGTCGCGTGAGGAGAGTGTTGTCAGTGGGAGTTGCTCACGCGATTGGAGCTTGAATTGGTGGAGGTTCGCCAGGACGAACTGTCGATTGGAAAGGAACTGGGGGGAACACGGCTGAGTACCAGAAAAAATGAAATAAAATGAAATAAAATGAGAGAGATAACACGGACATGGAACAAACGACAGGTCCGATTGCAGGTATCCTCGATGGGCGTTATTTTGGAGGGTAGTATTGTTGAGTGGCCGCGTCATCAGCGACCGTCTTCCGGTATGAAAAGAATGAGCATCATGTCCCGTTTTGGAGAGGGTGTTGAGTGGCTGTGTCACATCTACTAATGGAACATGTTGGGGTTGTAGCGACCACCATCCGGTATGAAACACCCAAAGAAGATAAGCTTTATTTCCTCTATGCCGCTATCTTCAGTGGCTTCTGGTTCAATGGATAAACAATACCATAGGTCGTCTTGGGCTTAGTTCTTCTTAGGTGAGCGCGGGAAACCGCCCGAAACAACATTAATGTAGGTGCTAGCGAGAGTTTGAAGCGCACCAGCGCGCCCGAGGAAAGCCCATAACACCACGAATGGGACCACCACAGCCGCGGATGCCCCCGCGCGGGGGAGGGCATGCTTGTAAGCTGCCGTGGTGACGACTAACTGAGGCCTAATAGCATTCCAACTTTGCATCTATGATCGTGTGAATGCCACCGCCATGTTCATGGGGTAAGTAAGTAGGTGATGCATCATGATGGACCCATGGCGTGTGACAGGGGGTAAGTGTTTCCGGCAGTCGCTCTTCAGACAAGGACTGCCTTCGGCTGTCAATATTTCAATTGCCAGAAGGACGCCGTGATGCTCGATAAATACTGGTCTGGCCCGGATCTGTGCACTGGGTAGTGGTCCTCACTGGTTTAACATGACTGGTCATAACTATCGGCTACTAACACTAGCCGTTTCGCTTGCATGATACGCCACGACCGTGCACAACACATGTACTTGTGCCACACCGCCCAACCTAAGCATATGTCAGGAGCATTGTGGCATGTAGGAACGGTGAGGCTTTCGGACGAATATCGGTTTATCAATCGATTCGTAGTATTCAGCGCTAGAATTTGCGAGATCTCGTCAGCGATGTTGCGCAATGATTTGGTATACTGGTGACTATTCTACTCTTGGTCAAGGTCAAGATTTTTAACGGCAAAGGAATTTCATCAGAGCACGGCATTATGGCTATTCCATTTCGCACATCGTCTATCAAACAAGCAGCGGATTTCAGCGCTGTCTGGAATACCGACCTATCCTGTGGATGGCTCCGCTGCCCGCACGAATCTCCAGATACATGACAGGAAGACGAAGCTGTCCAAAAAAATGTACGTGCGAACTGATGTGCAGGCGGACATCACCAAGTCGTGACCTAGGCCTCATTCTCACTAAGACGGTGGCCGCATCTGTGTTCCGAAGGATCGCCCTCTGAATCAATTGCCGTTTGCGCGGCACCATCTCATACTCAGGACCTATAAACGTATGCCATCCTGGCAGGACCTACAGCGCTCCGGTGGTATCTTTTCATCTGCCTCGCCATGGGTAACAAGTACTCCTGCATTCCTGCCCAGGACGATCGACGCCAGATTAATGTCATCAGTTCCCCTCTTCCCGTTTCTCATATCACTTTAAACTCTCGCAAATCTCTCCATTCCCTCACCAAATCCTTCTCCTCAAACGACACCCTCGACGAGAAGTATCGATCCCGCTGTGATAGCGACCCCTACCCGTGCATCTTCCCTCCACCCTTTCCGCTCCCTGGTGTCCCCACTTCATCTCCCCACTCCATCCTCCGCCCGTCTCCATCTGCATATATCTCCCAGGCACGATTGAGACCACTCGGGGAACAAGCACCCCTTGCTTACTCAGCTTTCTTACATGCGTACCCGGAATACCGAAATACCTGGATCATAGACACTCTCCGGCGAACTGACTTCGCTAGACTCGACCGCGCAGGCGAAACTTATGTCGACTATATGGGCGGCGCCCAACATCCCGAATCCCTCGTCCACGCCCACAGTGATTTCCTGACGCAAAGCATCATGGGTAACACCCACTCAGTCAGTAATAGGTAAGGCTACATTCTCACAGAGCCTAGAGCCCAATCTCATTTGATTCCGCGATAGTTCAAGATTGTCCTCGGAATGTGCAGACGAAGCCAGGAAAATGGTCCTTTCATTCTTTCAAGCGCCAAGGGGTTATACCGTCATCTTTACCGCAAATGCGACGGGAGCACTCAAGCTTGTCGGAGAGGCATTCCCTTTCCAGGAGGATAGTTCTTTTGTTCTCGGTTCTGATTCCCACAATAGCGTCCACGGAATTCGCGAATTCGCGACCCGACGAGGCGCTCAGGTACATTATATCCCTTCAACTCCCACTGGGGGTTTCGAACCGTCCATTGCCAAGGTAAGATAGACCTACCTGTCTTTCGTGCGCCATCTCACCTGCATATATGCGCCGTTCTCTCGCTGAACCTAGTCTCTTATAGGATGTCCTTCAAAGTAACCGCCCGGTTTCTTCGTGCACACCATCGCTCTTCGCACTCACCGGCCAATCAAATATTTCCAACTCCAAAAATCCGCTCTCAATCCTCCGCTATGCTTCCACTCTCGGATACAACACTTTACTGGATGCCGCTGCCTTGGCACCTACCTCTATGATCTCGCTGACCGAAACCCCTGTCGATGCCATGGCTGTCAGTTTTTACAAAATGTTCGGATATCCTACTGGTGTGGGAGCGCTCATCGTCAAAGAGAGCTTTTTGGCTATGTTGAAGCGACCGTGGTTTGCAGGCGGCACAGTGAATGTTGTACAAGTTCCTGGGACGCTGGTTACGATGGCGGTGAAGCTGCATGAACAGTTTGAGGTGCCATCTTTCCCAAAAACCACACACCTCGAAACAGCTGACTGTATGTATAGGATGGAACAGTCAACTACCTCACCCTGTCGGCGGTCACTGACGGCCTTCGATTTCTGTCTGCTTACCTCCCTTTCCTTCCGCTCCGCTTGTCGTGTCTGATGCATTTCCTAACGTCATCGATGGTTGGACTGCGCCACGACACAAACGGCATGCCCGTCGTCAAGATTCTCTCCAAGCTGCCTTCTCGGCGTCTCAAGTCGATCGGCGAGCAGTCCGACTCCGGTTCGACTGTCTCTTTCATCATCCTCTCCGTGAGTGAGCTTTCCACCTGCGCGAGAAGCACGCTCATACCATCCCCACCTGTTCAACAGCCGACCGGCGACATGCTCCCAAACACCTTCATCGAACACGTCGCCACGATGCATAACATCTCTTTGCGCACGGGTTGCATGTGCAATCCCGGTGGTGCCTCGGCGCTCCTCGGCATCCAAAATGTCATGGATCGCCTGTGCGACGGTGCGACACTCAAGGGTGTCGAGGAGCTCGTTGGGCGGGAGTTGGGCGTCATCCGCGTCAGTCTTGGGCTCGGAAGCGATTGGGGGGATGTATGGCGTGTGATCCAGCTTCTGGAAGGGTTTGGCGACGAGCATCGGCGGATGGCGTGGTGGGATGCGTGGACGCAGGTGCCGATCGGGCAGGCGGTGTGATTCGCGAATACTGCGGACGTGGTGCCCATCCATAGTCCACCCCCTCCTTTCTCTCTCTCTTTCGCTCTTTTTCTCTTGAGCTGACTTGCGGTTTCTCCGACTCAGCTTGCTTCGAGGAGACCACCACGCGCGCTTTGCAACATCTCTTTTCTATTCCACCTTGGCGTAAACGCATCGCCTTCCATAGATTGGTTGTAACATCTGTCCTTTGGCACCAAGTTATACTTAGCACGATGGTTAATTTAATCTTTTCCGCCTCGTTTTTGCTCGGCAGTGGGGATCTTACTTGTCTCTGCTACAGCGACCGCCAGGTACGGACCTACGAAAAAGGTGTTACGGAAGGTGTCAGCTGCGGACCTATCCCCCTGTCCGCACCTCGACTGCCCCTAAACACCACCCATCTACACACGCTCACCTCATGCCCTCAGTCCTCCTCCTCCTCCTCTCCTCCTTCGTCGTCGAGATCATCCTCCCCCTCGTCCTCGGACACCTCCAACCCAGCCTCCCTCATCCGCGCCTTGTCCCGCCTCCGCTTCGTACTCATCTCGTCAAGTAACACGAGCAGATCCTCTTGCTCCTTTTCCACGTCCCTTTCCTTCCCTTGGACGTTCTCCAACATCGCTTCGAGATCAGCGATTCGTGCGTGGAGGTCGTTGATCTGTTGGGATTCGTCCGTCAACCAGATCGCGTGGCCCTGACCATGACCAACGACGGCGCACGGGCGGCGGGTGGGGAGAGGAAGAGAAAGTACGAGACGTACCTGTGCAGAAGAGCGCGTGGTAAGGTCTTTGAGCTGAGCTTGGAGCGTGTCCATCTCGGTCGCCTGTGTGCGGATCACGTCGCGCAGCGAACTGATCAACATGGCAGACTCTGCACTGGGACCTATAATTCAAAAAAAAGGGAGGGGGGGGTAGGGTCGTCAGTGGGACAATGTCTACCCGAAACAATCCCAGAAGAAGAGGAAAAAAACGTACCTGAAGACGTTGAAGAGGACAACACGTTGGGGTCCGCGCTCAACCCACGTTGTATCGTGTCTAGTCCCCGCGTCCCGCCAACCCAAGTCCGCCAAACAATCAGCCAGGAGCAATTAGCAGTCCCCGTCAGTCCATCTCTCACATGACCACCAAAGGATCAATCCAACGCAGACTCACAATGATTCGATTTCCAGAAATCAATAAAGCCCCAGTCAAACCAGATCTCGCCTTCTTGCTCGACAAGGTTCTGGTCGCGGCCGACACCGACGCCAACCGCCATCCGGGGAGACATGACCATCGACTCGGGAGTGATCGATTTGAATCGGTCGTCTTCGCGGAAACGCGTCATTTGACCGATCAACGTATCAACGCCGAGCCGAGAGATGATCGGGTGAATCGTCGATCTGTACGAAAGAAAAAATAAAGTAAAGTGAAACGGTAAGCGTATAAGTACTGTGAAAGGAAAAGGGGGGACAAGGGAGATGATCACCAACCGTGTGATTTCTCCAGGTTCGCGATTGAATTCGTAGCATAAACCTAAAAGAAACGCAGAGAGACCAGGGACGAGACTTTCGGTTTCCGTGGTTTGATTGATGGGTTCCACGAGCTGTGACAGCCAAAAAAAAAAATGGCTCGAGGCGAGCGTAAACGAATCCGTATGTAGACTCACCACGCCCAATCCGCCAGCTTCGAGAAACTCCCTGACGGCCTTGGGGTCCTCCCAGAGCCACTGTGCCAGTAAACAAAGGTACCCCACAATCAGCCGTTCCCATTCTTTCACTTCCTTCTCGTCTGCGACGTCAACCCGCGATTTCGACAAGAAGGACAAGGAGAGATTCTCAGTGAAGAGGGGAATAAAGCCTTGTGGCGCGTCGTCGTCGTCTGGCACCGGAACACTGGATGGCGCCGGTGTGCCATCGGCTGGGACGAAAAACTGGCCCTGACCGGGTGTGGAGGGTGGAAGCACTGAGGAGGGCTTGATGGATCGTGCGAGCGCCTTGCAGCGCGGAGAGGATGTGAGTAAATGCGCAAAGAGGAGAGTGGCAAAGTGGGTTGTCGTGACGTTCATGACGTTGAGCGGGGATGCGGGTGGGATGCACAATGCATGGAGGAGTGGGGATATCATCAGAGCTGGCGTTGGGGCTGCAACGAGGGTTGGTACGATGAACATGCATAATATGCTGGGAGGGGAGCGCACCTTCCGGAGGGAGCATGGCTTGGATGATCGCTTGCTTGATTTCCTCTTTGCGGACAAAATTCTTGGGAATATTTGAATCGACGAGGCGAAGACCCGGGATGGAGGACTTACACCGAAGATGTTGAGAGCAGTGCCACGCAACTCGAGAGCATCCTTCGACCGTCTGTCACCGTACAAACCATTGTACTCCCCATGCAAGGCGAGCTCTACGAGCACGTCGAGCGCAGATGCAGGCTCTAGTCTATCCCACTCTTCACCATTTGTCTCAGTAACGGGCATGTAGGGTGTCAAAATGACGTCAGACAAGGGGAATGCAAGGTTACTGGGAAGTAAACGCAGAGCCTGTCGGGCATGAGATCGGGGAATATGATCAAGTAAGTACTTACCTGGGTCTTCAGGGGAGTAGGTGCATTCGAGGCAAGCGCAAGCTCCAAAAAATATCGGACGTATAACATCGTCTCTTGATTCTAGAGTACAATCAGTTGAGATGAGAAAAGGACGATAAGGATGACGCTGACGCTGCTGCCCTTGGAACCAACAAGCATACCCATGATCCCAATGGTGAGATTTACGTTTGCGGTCTTTTGGTGATCCCAGAACTGCAACGCAAACTCCTGGGGAGGAGAATCCTGCAATTGAAGATTTGGTGGAAAGAGTAACAGGGAACACAGGAGGGCTGGTAGCGATGTTTCACGGAAGTAACTCTGCGCCAACTTAGTATCGCCAGCGAATAAAGAGTGGAAGATATACCTGATTTGAAGCATTGAAACGCAACAAGCCATCTGCACACCGCAGTGCATCATGAGTGATGACGCCACCCTCGACGCCACCCTCTCGAGTGACGATGTTGAATAGCTTCTCGAAAGCACCCTCGAAAGCAAGGACTTTCTGGATATCAGGACTTTGCGAAATTAATAGTTGTATCATGACGATACTTTCTAGGGGGATCCTCGTCAGTATGAGGCACAAAACGACCCAGATTTGATATACTCATCTAAAGAGGTCGATTGACTCACCATTTCGGATGATTTCACGCTTGTCCTCCAACACTGATATGACGCTGGGTGCACCATTGGGTGCCTTGAGAAAGTATCCCTGGACTACTGAACGTCTGTTCTGAAGTAGGGTTGCCAAGAGCTGCAGCGTCGCATAGCGAGTGTAGAAATGAGAGTCGCCGAGAAGGGTGAACAAGGTATGGGTCGCTTGCTCGTTGGCGAGAAAGTAGTCGGTATGCTTGAGACCGAGCTCTTTCGAAGGTTCGTCCACCTCGCACAGATGATGGAACGTTTCGAGGACGGCTTTCCCGATGTCCGCATCGATTTCCGCGTCGTTTTGCAAGATGTGTATGAGGCCAGGCAAGGCTCTTTCGCCGACCTCTGCTTTGCAATCTCGGGTGAGGCCTTTGAGCGATAGGACAGCAGCGCGTCTGTCAGCGAGGAGTGTCGAGGGAGAGAGGCGGTCGCTGAGCTTCGCGATCGTATCTGTTGGTGACTGCGGCGCGCCAGTCGGCCCTCGAAGGGCAATGTAGGTTTGGGAAAGAAAGTCCATGCGAACCCTAGCAGTAGCAACGGTGATGGTCGTTGTCGTGCGTAGCGTCCCACTGGAACGATGAATGTGGAAAAGGTGACGACACGTCGCCGACTAACTGCACTGCTTGGTCGGACTCCCGACAACACCCAACAACCCGAATCATTTCATCGTTACGAAAAGATGAGAGAGGCAAGCGAGGACCTCCGCATCGAGCGTGTCCTTGGTCGAACTCGATTGTTTTTACATACTTCAGGTTACCCTCCAAGTTCCAGACAGTTCTCAAGACTCTCGATCCTCAGGACATCACCTAACGAACCCTTCTTCAACCCACGGCGCTGGAGACCTTCCGAGGATTTTTTTCGGGCACGTTCTCGACACAACTGGCCTCTGCGGCGTGCGCCCTTCGCTTCCCGAATCTCGACCGGTTCGTCCCCGTATTACACCGTTTTCCGTGTCTCGGTGCCGACTGACATTATTTGCATTTCAAGACAAGAGCTGAAACACCAATCAACGATCTGTGCGGAATATCAATTGTATATTTCCAGTCCAGGCATGAAATCTTTGCCCCATGACAAAGTAGACGATCCCACGCGACTCCCACATGTGCGACAATTTGATCGAGAGTTGTCTTCGAACCGTCTCCAACATGTAAGATTGTATGACACAAGTCACCCTCTTTTAGCCGCAAAATTTCATCCCGCCAGCCAGATACCCATAGTGGTCCACGGCTTACCTCTTGGTACCGTTTCTTTGTCCTCCTTGAGACTCCATCGATCATCCGACAGCTCGGCTGGGCATCAAAAACCGCATTACCCCGCCGGTGTCATGCTGGAACGCTGGAACAAGGCGTCGTTCCATCATAAATTGTCAACTTTCCCCGCGTTTGCTCGTCCCACTCGTTCACCATGATTTCCGGCTTTGTGGTAGCGAGCCTGGCTGCCCTCGTTTTCGCCTACACCTTCTTCAAGTATTACACTCGCCCATCTTTGCCCAAGATCAGGGGCCCCAAGTCATCCTCATTCCTCCTTGGTAAGTCTCACTTTTGTGTCCGCCCGCCACATTATTGACGTCGTCCAGGAAACTTAGCCGAGTTATTCCAACGTCCGGTCGGTCTAACCGACTTTGAATGGCAAAGTCTCTATGGGGACGTCGTTCGCTTCAAGACCATCTTTGGAGCAAGTTTGATCGGTCACAAGTGTCGTACTGGTATCTAACTCTATACTTCACTGGATTATAGGGGGACCAACTTTTGCTCGCCGACCCAAAGGCATTCCAATGGATATTCAACACTGAGGCCTACTCGTATCCGAAACAACCTAATCTCCGCGTTATTTCCCGGATGATAAATGGGCAGGGGTTAATTTGGGCCGACGGTAATGCCAAGTGCTCCATCGTTTGGATTTGTGGTAACTGTTTGACAGGCGAGGATCATAAGCGACAACGGAAGATTCTCCTTCCGGGATTTGGCGGGCCGGAATCAAAAGCCTTCTTGAGCATCTTCACGGGATGTGCCGCAGCTGTAAGTTCATCCATGAACTCCCGCCTGCCTTTGCAAGTCTTACTTACTCGCGATGTAGATGTGCACGAAATGGATGGAGGCCGTTGGGAGCAGCAGTGACCAGAAAGTCGTCCTCAATATCCCAGCTTGGATCTCCCGCGGAACACTGGATGCCATTGGCCAAGGTACGTCCTTGTTCCCACGTGATGAGGATGAACTCTTCAACTTCCCACAGCCGCATTCGATGTCCAATTCAACACCGTCCACAACGATGACCATCCCTTGTTTAAGAAGTATCACAATATGATGTCAGTTCTCTCGCGAGCCTTCTCCTCGGACTGTAACGTGACTTTGCGTTGTTCCCAGGAGCGACGTTTTCGGGCGCCCCTCTACACAACAGATTTTCACACAGGCAGTTTCCAAGTATATTCCGCTGTGGATACTCGAGTGGTTAGCCGACCACGGATCGAACCCTCGGCTCAAACGCGCGCGCGAGGCAAGACAGGCGGTCACGGAAGTAGCAAAGGAGATGGTGCGGGAGAAGACTGCGACCCTGTTAGCAGGAGAGGGGGGGCGTGACCTCTTCACCTTGCTTGGTAGGTGATCTTGAACATCCCTCATCTACGTTACTCACCATCTTGCAGTTAAGGCCAACATGGACACAGATGCAAAGAACAAGATGTCAGAAGAGGAAGTGTTATCTCAGATGCGGTACGCAAAATGGTTTGAGCTTTGCGTCCTGGTCGCTCGCCTGACGACACCACCAGTACGATTCTGTTTGCGGGACACGAAACGACGTCAAATTCGTTAAGTTGGGTCCTCTTGGAGCTTGCGCGGGATCCGAAAATGCAGTCTAGGCTCCGCGCTGAGATCCGAGCGATGGAAGCTGCTATTCGAGCACGCGGTGATACACAGCTCACGATAGCGGATTTCGATGCGATGCCTTATACTACGGCAATGATCAAGGTGCATAGTGCGCTACTCCATGTTGTGCACTGTTTTAATTCATCGTGTGCCTCGTTGACTAGGAGGGATTACGGTATCACCCTGTGGTGCCTCACGCGCAACGTATTGCTGATAAAGATGATATTATTCCACTTTCTCGACCAATTACCACGGAATCCGGCGAAGTGATCACTGAAATAGTCGTCCCAAAAGGGACGCGGATAGTGGCGTCGATCGCTGCGTACAACCGGTCAGCTGTGCACATTATATAAGTATCGTATTACTTATCAGATATCCACAGTATTCCAGAGCTATGGGGCGATGATGCACACGAGTTCAACCCTGACCGATGGTTGGAGTCGGACAGTGTCGCAAATGGAAAGAAACCGGTGTCCATTGGGGTTTATGCAAACTTGTAAGGCATGATCGCGAGTCATTCGGGGAGCTTTTTTGGTAACAAAATGACAGGATGACATTCTTGGGCGGTGTCCGCGCATGCCTGGGGTGGCGCTTTGCGTACGCGACCTTTCTTACTATAAACGAAAGATGCTGAACAGATTGCGCGAACGTATCTTCCCACAGCGTCATCGAGATGCAAGCATTCCTCGTGGAAATTGTCAGCAAGTTTGAGATCACGATGACGGATCGATCTGAAAGGGTTCGCCGTGGAGCGTCTTTTGTGATGGTTCCGGTGATCGACGGTGAAGTAGAACTTGGTTCCCAACTGCCGTTGGCGGTGTCGGTCGCCGCTCGTGAGGAGGATTGAGGGAAGGTAGATCGGAGAAAATGTAGATCACCACTGCCAAGTTTGTCGTTTGACGTATTGACCCCGCGGAGTACGCCTTCAAGATAACTTGGCCGGTCAAGCCACGGCTATCAATTCAGCAGGGTCCAGTAGAGTGGAGTTCGATAACGCAAGCCCAGGCATGCTAACCCCATTCTGGGGATCCTCGCCGGTGTTGAGACGTAATTTTCATTCTGTCGAGGGATGCTTCCAACTCCAAAGGGGGTGGCCTAGATGGAGCGTGTGGAGGAGAAAACGGGAAAATGGCGCACCGCAACGTAGCCTGCTGTGATATCGTCACCATTCTTAGATTCGGGTGTACATTGAAGCGCCAATCTTGTGGAGCACTAGTGTGGAGACTCTTGGAGAGATGGATTACCGTAAGTACGACCTCTGCGACTGCGGCGTGAGCGGCACCATTGCCCCGAAATTTAGGGCATGGCAGTGGCGCAGTGCTTGGAGTCGGGACAAGACAAGGTGTGTCCGACGATGCGGCTGACGAGTTAGAAGTTGGGAGTGAGACTGAGATCTTGAGTGAGAATCGAGCTGGACGCGTAACAAGGCGAGCGTTGTGGACCACAGGGGATCTCTGCCAGTTCTCCGTTAGGTTAGGTTCTGATTCGGACGTACTGCCAGATCCGGATGCAGCCAGCCGCATCACGACATAAACTATCGGGCCAGCCTTCATCGCCTCGTCCGCACCGCAGCAGAGAAGTTTGGTGATAATAATGCTCCTCCGTCCAGCTGCGATGGACACATGAGTGCCTCGGAAGGTGCGGCCTTTCATTTACAAATCAATATTAATTATTCCAGCTCGCACTTTTATTGATCAGGGAGTCCTCCAGCTCTCTAAAAGACCCCCCCGTCTCTCTCCAGCCCACTCTACCACCACCTCCCACTCGTTCTCATCGCCATCATGCTTGGAGAAAACACTCGCACTCTTCCCCCTAACCTCTTCACAGAGCTCACCGCTACAATACGCGGCGATGTCTATCTCCCGACCGATCCAGGGTATGCGATGGATCGTGCTCCTCATCTTCGCTCCTGAATCTCCCCTAGTTTCGTAGACTACTCCAAAATGTTCAACGGCGATGTCAAGGTTGCCTCCCTGGCCGTGGCGTGTCCTCTGGACGCTCAAGACGTCAGCCGGTGAGTCGCACGCACACTTCGTGAACACGTGCATCCGTTTCTGACGCCGCGCACTTGCTTCCAGAACCATCCTCTTCTGTCAGAATCACTCTCTCGCCATTTCTATCAAAGCAGGTGGTTATGGCACAGCTGGCTGGGCCGTCGGTGGTGATATCATCATCGATCTAAGCAGGATAGTCCAAACAGATATTGAATCTCCAAAGGACGATGGATCCTTTACGAGCATCAAAGACATGCCGCCACCCGGCAGCAAGGGCAAGGAAAGAGCTGCCCCGGACATCTCGGATATTGCGGCGAGTGGCAAACGCAGAAGAGAGGATGACACGAACCTCCGTGTTTATGTCGCGTCTTCCCAGTTTGTCGAAAGCTTTCTCCATCCCGCGCTGGCAAATACACCCGAATCTCTCCGTCCATTCACCCGGCGAAGATTGGATGTTTCCCACCAAACCGATGACCCCTCGTCTCAGATTTCTGCCATCTCCGCCATACCTAGCGAAAGTGTTCAAGTACCACCATTCAGAAATCCTTTCGCGCAGTCAGTGACACTAACTCGGAGCATCCCGCCGACATCTCCCCCAACTCCGCCTTCCCAGTCTTCTCCGGCAGTTGCTGCAGATCCGTTTGGATACCTTGATGATGGTCCGATTCAGAACCCTCCACCAGCGCCTTCGACATCTCAACTCATACGGTATTTGCCTCGCTCGATGTTTGCTTCGCCCGCGTTCCTTTCTTCCACGCAAAACATGCTTACCTATGCAACCCCTATTTACTCACACGCCTATGTTACCTTTGGTGCAGGGATGAGACAAAAAGAGGTTGACCAATTTTGTGCCGCCAATCCCTTGGAAGCGCAATCCTTGGCGGGTGGACGTAGCGCTGTGCCTTACCACGTCCCGTTGTAAGTAACACTTTGCATTCGAAGTGGCGACCTGATGTAATAGTACCCGATTTTTTTAGCGCCGCTCATCCAGTTGGTTCTGCTGTCATGCTCCTCGGAGGCTTTGGCTTCCTTGGCCGTCTTCACGGACTGAGCATCGATAATCTCGTCGAGGCTGAAGTGGTGCTCGCAGACGGGCGCATTGTGATCGCTAGCGAGACAGAACATCCAGGTCGGTTCGGTTACAGTGTCATGCCGGTTCGCGCGATTTGATCGCACTCCAGATCTTTGGTGGGCACTCCGCGGGGCTGGTCCAGCCTTGGGTGTCGTTACGCGTTACAAAGCCAGGGCCTTCCCAGTCCCTGTGGTATTCGCTGGCAGTCTCATTTAGTGAGATCTGCTCATTCCTTATTTAACACGCCGCGTGTTCATTTTCTTTTCCCCCACAGTCGCTTCCACCGAGCGACTGCGCCGTCGCTCATCAAGCATTTCCGTGACTGTGTCAAGGGCGCGCCACGTGAGCTCTATGCCAATGTTCTCCTCACGGCGGGACCTGCCGGTCAGGACTCCCTCGTCGTCATCCAGATGTGCTATGTCGGGCCTAAAGTAAAGGGACAAGAATTTCTTCAGGCCATTTCGTCTTGGGACGGGGAACGTTGTTTGCTAAACGAGGTGGACGAGAAATCCTTTTTGCATCAACAAGACAGCGTTGCCCAGGTGCTGAGAGGAAAAGGTATGTCATCAACATCCACGTTCAGTGCGGCAGGGTATTGAAGGAACGTCGGGCGCAGCGGGAAACAAGTGGTACATTCGCTCCGCGCTGATCAACTCACTCCCTGACGACATCGTCAACAAAACCGTGCTGCAGTTCGCCCAGACACCTGTTGGCTGCAGTACGTAGCTTCGAATTTTGGAATTGACTTTGCTGACGGTCAATCGACAGCTTGGCTCTTCGAGCTCGCTGGAGGCGCGCTGGTGGACTTTGAGAACAGCAGCTTGCCAAAGTCCCAGCGCCAGGCGGCGTTCACTGTCGCTGCACTTCATCAATGGGACATCGACTTTGAAGATGCACGGTGTGTCGAGTCTGCCGAGGAGGTATGTGTGCCCTCCAACATCCTTTTTTTCCCGCTTTTTTTTTCGGCACGTTCTCACGGCACGCGTTGCAACGCGCGAATTCAGTGGATTGCGGAGACGCTTGCCCCTGTCTCTATCGGTGGTCCTTTCCCCAGCGTAAGCCTTTTCATGCTCGATGATGTCGAGGTGTCCCAATTCCATGAGCAGTTCCTAGGAAGACATGAACTGCCCCGCCGTGTTATGGCGTGCTTTGGAGAGAACTGGAACAGGCTCTGTGAAGTGAAGCGGGTATACGATCCATCCAACTTTTTCAGAAATTCGCTCTGGCCGCTCAACGCCAAGGGCGATGTCATCCCACCCGAGGAACATGAGCCTGAACACGTGCAATTCTGATCAAGATGGGTATCCAACGCTTTACTTTGCTGCCTGCTCTCTCTCGGTCGTCTTTCTTTCCTTCTCTCTTTTTTTTTTTTTTTTTTGAACTCTTGGTATCTGGCTTGGATATGGGCATGTGACGAATTTGACGACTTTGCTTTTTTTTTTTTTTCTAAATGGAAACAACGTTTTTACCTCTCGCCTTCTTTCTGATGCAATTGTATGAAATGTGGATGGTTATCAAGCGACGGTATAGTGGATTTGGATAATCTGATAAGAACGTGATGGAACTTACGAGAAAGGAAGTAAAAGGAATATTGTAAACGATCACCGTTCGACGCCCCCATCCCGAGGAGTGTCATATGTGTTGCAAGGCTGAGCGCGAGGCCGCTCATTGTCTCAAGGCCCCCCTTTCCCACCGATTTGCCCGTGCCTAAACCGCGATCGTTGACAACGTCTCGCCTCCGATGGCGTGCGACCGCCACGTTCGTCAGAATGAGAACGAGCCGTCTCGTCCGAGCACCCAAGCTCGTGTGTCGTGCCTTCTAGCATGCTCTTGTATGAAAAAATTCTCTAAATAAACAGAGCTTGAAATCAATTCACAACTCCGTGGTTATGCGTCCTACCCATGCTGAGTACTGATCTTCCCAACAGCGCCCCCTCTCCTCTCCCCTAAAACGTTTGGGCCCCCGTAGCACGAGGCGACGAAATGGTGTTCGTCCTGTGTGTAGACGTGTCATGGTCGAATAAAAACGCCACCTTTGTGTTGTATATTTTTCTCCAAGGATAGGGCGGGAAATCGACGCGTTCGTAGATACGCGTGACGATGGGGTGGAGTGGAGTGGAGTGGAGGTGGAGGTGGGCGGTGTACTTGAGTAAGGAATGACACAAACGGTCTCCACCTCAGGGACCATGTTCTGGAACGTCATGGAATAAGGACATCGAATTCGAAAAGCGTGCCGCCGCCGCCGCCATCCCCCGGAGTGTTCTGGAACGTCATGGAATAAAAACGAAGGCGAGCGCAACTTGGCATCCGTCACCGGTTGTCGCCTGAATGTTCTGGAAATATCGTCACCAGGCTCATCATATATAAAAATGGAGAGAGGGGCGTGGAGTGGGGAGGACGCGGTTTGTCCCTTCTCGTTCTTTCGTCTCCGCCCAACGGTTGGGTGGTCCTCCTTCCTGAGCGAGGCGATCTGCGAACACGAGGATTATTGTTGGCGAGGTCGGAGAAGGGGATGGCAGCGAGGTGCGGCGTGCCACTCGCTCGGCAATTGGAACTTGATGGGTTCGTGTGCCAACCAGAATTCGGTTTAGCACGGGAAACGCCAACGGCTTGGTCTCAGTCTCGGAGCTACTCCTTTTCGGATTCAGGCGAGTGTTCCAGAACCCAGCACATGGTGAATGGAAAATGGACTGATAGGGCGAACAAGGGAATGTGATGGCCCACAGACCTCCTTGTGGTGCGGTCGGGTCCTTTCCAAAAAAAAGATATATAGATAAATTAGGAGTTGGGTTGCCCCCCCCCAAATGCCCCATCAATCACTGCGCAGTACGGCAGTTCCACGTTCATCGAGTTGTTTGTTAATACCCGCGGGTCAGAAGACAGACTGGCGTTCTGTTTCCTCATGGTTGGAACGTTGGGGTATAAGCGGAATTGCAAAACCCAGGATAACATTTTACGATAAGACGACTGACCAGGGGGAACGAGAGAACGTAAATGGTTCGGCAGCCAGGACAGTCCAATTCGGTGCGAGTGCGAGTCCATCTGACCGTTCGTCGTGGCCATAAGTGGGAATTCAGGGCAAAAGGCGGTGGTGTGACTGCTGCTCTCCGCGAATCCTGGACATCAAAATCAGTGCCCTACCGCCGCTCTACCATGTCCAGATATTCCCGAACGGTAAACGGGCTCTCCTTCCCCGAAAGTGGAAGGCTGTTTCCCAGAGCTACGGTGAGTACGGGGAGATCAGGTCGCGTGAACACAAGGCAAGGCACGTTTTTTAGTCGATCCATAAGATCGTGCACGACACGCGCGCAAACGCATCAACGTGACACTCGACTTACCGCATAGTTCACGTATGTCTACATACAATTATGCACCTTCACGCGGCGAGCTCTGATTGGACCGAAACTATTAACCTGTGGTCACTCAGATCGGTGAGTCAGAAATGTGCAGAGGATAAGTAACCCCTGAGGAGAATGCCGGCCACGGGAAAACGCGGCGCGGAGTGCCAGGTGGGAATGCGGTGGATGATAAAATATGTCCTTGTTCCTGCAAAAGACGATCAGCCGACCATCGAAGTAGGAAAGCGAATCGAACGTCAGGCTCGTCGTCGAGCATTGGAGAAAAAATGGTGTTGAGAATCTGTTCGTCTTGGCGCAGAGGCATCCCGAACTCACCTACCGTGAATCGAGATGACGTTCGATGTCACCGTTCGTCGATACGTGAAGACGGCGTTTCCGTGCATCCGCGCGATCGGCGTGCCGCATCCAACCGTCCAAATTTTTTTTTTTTTTTCGTCCACTGGTCGACTCGGTGCACGGGCCCGGAATCCATCCTTTTTGACAGATATGATTATCCTGATAGCGCTGTGGGAACGTCATTTCTGAGACCGGCGCTACCCAAGCACTTACTCCAAAGGGCAGCCGAAAGCGGACGTTCACGAAAACCAAATGAGTCGTCCGACGATCGTCAAACTGCAGGGTTTTAGTGCAAAGAAGCCTACCCCTGACTTTCCCTCTTTCGCAAGCCGTTCTCCCATGAAAAGCGCTTTAAATGAACAGGTCAAGCGATAACGTGAATACCGTCTTTGCGATTTGAACCTAGCATAGGCTACTTGAAGCGCGTCTCGGCGTGATAGACACAGTGATACAGTATCCAGTATCCTTGAACTCAGAGAATGCCTTGGGGATAAGTAACCCCCATCATTTGAACGAAATTAAAAACCAAGAATGTAAAATGAAAAAAAAATAAAAAATAAAAATAAATAAAAATAAAAACGCATACTGCTACTGGTCCCCCACTTTGACGATCTTTTAAGAATGTGCGACCGTGGGAAGATGATTGTGCCACTGTAGACGGACGGGGCCCTTGGGGGCTTGCCACGAGCAAACGGCTAGCCTCATGTACATGATGACCTGGGAATCAAATATTTGATTTGATTCTCCGTCAACCCCCATTTTGACGGCACAGTCCATGAAACTCGGGCCAAACCGTCTCTGTCTCGCCATACTACCCAACTTGAACTTTGCATCGTCGACGGCGGCTGCGCAGCTACTAGTCCGATCAGATGAAACGTTGGCATCGAAGCAACTCGGACCGGGGGGGGCTATGCGACTCGGAGTGTCACATCAAAGCAAGACCCCTCCCCCTCCCAACCTGGCAGTAACTCCCGGGGCAGCCTGATCAGCTTTCTGAAACAAGTTTTTTTGGGATGGGCTGTACCCGTTTCTTTTTTGGAAGGACCCTTATTAAATCCCCCCTTGGTTAGTTCATTTCAGCTATTTTACAGATTGCGGCGGCACACGACAAAGCTGCCAATCTATAACAGCCGAAACACTAATGCATAGAGTTTAGTTTTTCATGTGTGTGCCTCATACATAGTGCATGAATTTCATAATCCGATGGCCAGGGGGGGGGGGTTCGACAAAAAGTGACTCGGAAAAAAAAAAAAGTAATGTACGTCGGAACTCTATTCGAGTTGCGGAAATAGAGCGATGGGTGCCTGCGTGTCGCCCCGTCAAAATCACGATAAACGAACGCCCTTCTTTTGTTTTCTACATGTCACTTTCTCTACTGCTATTACATCGTACGTGCCAGATTGACCGCCAAAAAGAAGGAGAAAAAAGTCATGTACGGAGATCTATCCATCGATCCTCTCTTGTCAACGAAAAAAAAAAAAAAAAAACGAAAATGCCCGTGCTGACATTGCAACAACGATCGAACGAAGAACCAAGAAAGCAGGAACGTGATGGGTAGAGAAGCGAGAGAGGAGGAAAAGAAAAAGAAAAAAAAAAAAAAAAAAAAAAAAAAAGTGGGTGAGTGCATGGAAAAGAAGAGGGAGGGAAAGGACGATCAAGGGAGAGGAAACATCAGCAAAAGCAGTGTGGTGTGGTGAGCAGTGTACAATGAATTAGTACAAGCATCTAAGTAAGGAAAGAAGGCCTAGTCTTGCATGTAAAAATGTCGCATAATATCTTTGATTGATTGTGCTATGCAGAGCGGTGTGTGGGATGTGTCCTGTGTCGTGACGAGAGCTTGGTCTTGGCCTGCACCTTCCGAGGCGGTCGTGAGCGGTACCGAGGTTATGCAAATGGACGGTTCTATCCGTGGTCAGCGGATGGCGTGTGGGTACGACAGATAGATAGTGCAGTAACAACGGGGGAAAGAGAAAAGGTTCAGGGGGAAGGGGGTATCGCAGCAGACCCGAAATATCCATCCTGGCAGTACATCTCGACCACACCTCCATCAATCCATCACGTTGCTGAGCCAACTGTATCGCCTAGTCGACAGGCAATAAGAAACTCGCCAATGCCCAACCCACATCGCTTGCCTCGTACCCACCACCTTTACTTCTCGCTCGCACGAGCAGTAGACAGTCCTCCCCGTCATCGACGTACAGTGGCAGATCGACATGCGCGGAGGGATGTCCGTATTCGCGCAGCACGTCAAACGAGTCCCCATACACAAGCTGGAAGAACGGAAGGCCGCGGTATGAAACGCCGGTAGGTGGGAGGCAGGGGTGGATAGCCCGCGTAGTATACAGCGCACGCGTGGCGGCAAGTGTGGGGGATGGACGTGCCTGATGTGAAGGCAACGGCACAGCACCGTTGGAGGGGTGAATTTGTGAGTGGTGTGAAGGAGAGTACGGTGGGAGAGGTGCGTCTGTCGAATGGTATGATGGCGCGAGGGACGAGGGTGCACCCAGAGACTTGACGGAAGACGATCGTCGGCGATGATGTGCAGGCCGGAACGTGTCAGTAAGCTTACTTTTGAGACTCGACCGCCGCTGAGTTCGTCCTCTATACTCTGAATCCAGTTCCTCAACATCGAATGCATCGAGAGACAGCGGCGACGGCGGGTGGTGGTTCTCAAAATCAACAAAGACCTGCGAGGACTGTGATGGCACCGCTTGCAGAGGCGAGGCCGCAGACTCGCTCTTCGTGCGTGCTGGCCCGTTACTGCCCCCACCGTTCGTCTGCGAGAAGTTGGGCTTGAGACGAGGCACCGGCGGCTCCTCCTCCGTTCGACTATTCCGACTGGACTTGCCAGTCGACTTGGTCGATTTGCCTGACCGGAGTGATTCATCGGACGATCGGCGCTGTATCTGCGGGATGATCGAGGCACTTCCGCTGCGTCTGCGGCTCGAAGGTATGGTGTCGGTCGATGACTGATGTTGGTGACTGTGCCGCTTTGGATGGGACGTTGGCGGTACTTGCTGGTTCGACGCACGTCCAGAATCGAGCGTTGTTGCTGCTTGTACCGTCGACGACGGTGCAGACATCTTCCTCATCGACCGGTGATCCTTCCCAGTACCCTCCCGCGCACCCTCCCTCTCCTTCTCAGCCCGCACACCCAGATCCCGCAGTTCCTTCTCCCTCTCAGCCCACCATTTGTCCTTGCGCGTGATTCTCATCACCGACAGTCGCGCCTCGACCTCACCCCATCGTTCCCACCACACTCGCAGCGTCTCGTCGGCTCCGCCGCACCTCTCCCCATCCACCCTGAGTGCATCCCACAACTCAGCCCATCTCTCTCCAACAGAGGCGTAGAACACCCCTTGTTGCTCTGCGATGATACGCACCGCCAACCCCGTCGCTTTGTTCATCGCTCGCAACAGGATGGGCAATTCGGCTGACAATGCGGAGCGGAGGGCAAGGTAGGATTGTGACGCGGTGAGAAGGGTGGGTGGAGGACGACGGGACTTGGTCGGCGAAAAGGGCGTGTGGAGGAGGGCGACATGGAGTGGTTCGAGCGAACGCATCGCATTGAGGAGTTTCGTCGGGGGCTCCATCATCGCTTTCAGGTTGCAGAGAAGAGGGATGAACGACTTTTGCAACTCTTGTTCGAGGTCCGCACAGAGACCTGGAAGGCTAGCCAGCAACAGCGTGAACGCATCGTATGCCTCCGAGCGTCCTTCGGCATCGAGCTCGTCAACGGAATCGGACGCGTCTAACAATACAGACGGCGACGGAGTGAGCCCGAGAACGGCACCAAACGTGATGCCCCATTGCCATAACGCGACCAACGCGTGGCGCATGCTGAGTCGCCACTCCTTCACGTCCTTGGCAAGCTTATCTACGAAAGCTGCATACCTCTGCAACTCGCCTTCTAATCGTGCCACCTCGACAGCTTCTGCGTTATCGGATGCGTTCTCTGCGACGTCCTTGACCTTGGGCCCGCGGAGGGACTTCATCCGGTTCAGGTGCGCGGAAGCAGCAGCCCCCATACCGATATTGGCAGTGCCATTGCCTTTCTTTGACTTGCCTGTTCCGTTGGCGGCGGGAATGGGTGCGCCTCCGAGGACCTCGCGCACGACTTCCCAACGTCGACGGTCCTCGTTGACACTTCTCGCGACTTCCTCCATTCGTTCACGTGCTTTTACGAGCGCAGCGCGGTCACCGTGGGAGTCGGGAGTGGCGTCGATGATAGCAGCAAGGAGAAGCGAATACTTGAGAAGCCGCTGTACGGGCTTGATGAGAAGCGACGGTAGATCCCAAGCATGCGTCAGGGAAGATGCGAGCGTTCGGGTATGCGACAGGTAGGCCGAGAGCGCTGGAGAGGAAGGGAGGGCATTAAGGTGGGCGAGTGCAGTCGGATGACGAGTGATGTATGTTTTGTAAGGAGGTTCGAGGGCTGGAATCTGAGAACCGAACCAACGGTGTGTGAGCACAGTCGACATGACAAAGAACACGCATACTCACGATCTCGAGGAATAACGCGCCAACTCTATCTTCGCCACTTCCGCCGTCGAGTGCGCCACCAAGGGCTTCGTCCAAGCGGTCAACGAAGTGATCTGAGAACATGGCTAGATCGCCGATGTTCCCAAATATGATGCGTACGTCGTCCCGGGTCATCGGGGGACCAAGCTGTGAAGAAGCTGTAGAAGAGTCGGAAGCAGTGGAGACTGTTCGCGTTGACGACCCCGACCCAGAACCGGGCGAGAAGGGTGGCGGGCTAGGCGGACCGTTGGTATTGAAAGGAGCCGGTTGCCCTGCGACGCGAACCACGTTAGAGGATTAGCGTAGACTGTCATAAAAAGGGGTGACCTGCCTAGTGCGAGTGGGATATGTATATCGCGGATCAATGCGAGATCTGATGCGTATGCACGTTCTGAAGAAAGTAATTCGCGCAGGGCATGAACTCTCTTTGTCATGACGGTCGGTTGGTTGGGTGTAGTAGGACCCGTTGGAACAGGGCATGTGGGAACGTCGAGGGCGAGGCTGTCCGTGGAAGAAGGCTGGGATGGGTCCGGATCATAGTCTTCTTCCTCAATCTCGTCGCTGTCGTCGATGGTGAGCTCGTTTGCTTGGTCGGGTGGAAGAGGCAAGGCTTTGTCTTGGATAGCCTCCGCCTCCAGAGTGGCAAGGAGGGCGGTGAGAGACCCTCCAAAGCTCTCACGGAGAGAGGGCATTAGGATCAGTTGAATGCCGTCCTTGTCGACGTCGAGAGAAGGTGTGGGGGGGTCAGCGGCGATATCAAAGGTGGTCGCTTTGGGTGTTGTTCCTACGAGGGTTGGAAGGGATGACTGGTGGTGAGGACGAGGACGGAGTGGTGAACGCGGAGGGATAGTTGGCGGAGGAATGGAAGTAGTAGTAGTAGTAGTAGTAGTAGTAGTCGTCCCGTTGGACCCGTTGTGAGTGGTACCGCCGTTGCTGATAGTGGTGCTATAACCTCCTCCTGCTCCGTTTGACTTGAGATTCTGCAGCGACTGAGGGCGTTTGTAATTTCGCGGCGCACACACAATGCCCACGCGGCGATTCGACCGAGCCTCATGTTGATCTCCACGGACCACAACCGCCTCCGTTCCTCCGCCCGGCCTCTTTGCCTCCTTCTCGTCCAATTCCTTCGTTGCTGATTCGCCAGCAACCGAATTTTGGCTCTCTGCGCTCTCCTTGCCCGCCGAACCCTCGTTCTCGTCACCCGAAAACACGGCCTCTCGGTCCTTTTCACAACACGCCTCATCCACCCCTTCGCCCCCCACGAGCCTCATGGCAGACCCCAAATCTAAATCTCCGCGAATACCGATCCCTGGGCTCGTTTCCACTTTCGCCTGTTCCGCTCGCCCGTCGTCTCCTTGCACGCCTAGCATTTCTCTGTCCTATCGGCCGAAAGGCACTTATCAGATGTGTTCAAACGAAAACTTATCAACAAGCTTGGTTCCGGCCGTAGAGCAACTTCCCATCCACCTTGTTTCAAAAGAAAAGAAGCAAAAAAAAACAATGGAACACGCTTGAATCGCGATGAAGAACGTTGGGTCGAACGTTTGCTCGTCCGAGGTGTACGTACGTCCCCGCCCTCTCCGATCAAAGATACAGAGGCACTGCAAATCCGCGCTTATTACCGAAAAGTCGCAAGGCGTCGTAGGAGACGGACCACGTTGATGCCTTGCACCTCGAGAGTTATGTGTTTCCCTCGGATTGGATCCGGGGATACTAGTCACTGCCACGAGGCCAGAATAGAAGCACCTTCTCCAGAATGGTTTAGCTTGCACGGGTTCAGGCTAGCGTGAAAGGACTGGGAGAGTAGAGAGGGCACGTTTAGACAGGTCCTAGTAGGTGGTGACTCGACAAGCATTTCCGAATATAGCTCGTTGACGACGTACCTCGGTAATAATTCGGTTCGAGTTTGATGGCGGTGCCGCAGGGGCCTGATAAATTTGCGGTAACGGTTGGGCTTTGCAATATCGAGTATAGCTGGATGATAACACGGAACTGAAAGTACGGGGACGGAGATAAGTCAGGGCAGCCTCTCCACGATGTAGAGGGTCACCTCGAAACTCGAGCGTTGGCGACACAGTGCCTCGTAACGAAATATCAATTATCTGCTTCCAAACTGGTCCACGGCGTGTGCGTTGTTCCTGCCTTGTCTCAGCGTGTTGCAAGGACCCTGTTGTTGCAGTCTTGTACCGAAAACCCGCCTCTATATAGGCAGATTGCTGCAGGGATGCCAGAGGCTGCTGGAGGAGGGCTGTTGAAGCGACGAGTGAAGAGGGAAAGAGAGGAAAGAGAGGAAGCGCCGGCCTCTGTACGTACATAACTCGAATCTGCCCGCGGTGAGAGACCGCCTAGAAATCCTCCTGACAAGTTTCACGGAACAAGTTAATACGACCGCTTGCCGATATTAAAATTTGGACAGAAACTCGTCACCATCAACCAAATCCACGTTTGCACACTCTTTTTTACTTTCATCTTCTTTAACTCAATCAAGTCCTCCTTTGGCCGCCAATGTGCCAGCGGAGCACACGCGCGTCCCCATCTGGGCTAGTTGCGAGAGTCATCCAAGGATAGGCACCTCCCTTTTTGCAGTGATCTGTGGCGCACTGCCAGCTTGGTCCAAAGGTGATTCACGAGATGACAAGTTATGCATTGACGGACGATCACACGCCGGAAGTATTGTTGATGTAGTGGGGACATGTGGAGTTCCGAGGACTTTGAGGGTGCTTAACAGGTTCTTGTCCGACATCTCATATGCGCGCGCAAATGAAACACTGTCGTCATATGTATATCAGAGGGCGTTGAAGCACTTCATGTAGGTGTGCAGTCTCCGTGGGGTATAGCCTGACGACGACCTCGTAATGGGCTCTGGAAAATCCGGTCTCGAAAAAGGCGGATTAGTACAGAAAGCGAGCGCTGCCCATCTTTGCTCTGAAGCCATTCGTGAAGTGATGCACAGATGGATATCGACGTGCTCGTTTGGGAGGTCTTTGCTCGAACGGGCGACTCAGAACCCAGCGTGTTCTACGACAGGGTCACCGTGGTTACATTATGGCAAGCTGGTTCTCCGGAAACAACTGCATCGAGAACGGAGACGAACGTGGTAATCGGTACGCGACACGCCGAAGAACCAAGGGGGAATGGAAACGCTCACGATTTCAGGGGTGGGGGATCCTGCAACGTTCGTCCGGGTCCAGCCATAGAGGGACCTAGAACAGGGATCTCGAACTTGGCCAGAAACCTCGCCCCGTCTTTACGTCGAGTTCGATACTAGTAATGCATACTTCCAGTGCCTCGTTCAAGGCGAGGGGTATGTACTATGTATGTACTTGGTGAATTACACTTGTAAAACTCTAGGGATTCGCCAAAGCTGGAAATTGCGACTTGTGGATAAGTCAAGCTCCGACTAAATAAAATAACAATTTGTAAAAAGGAGAGGTCGTACCAGGGTTCGAACCTGGGTTTCGGGAAATCATATCTTGTCTTCAAAATCCCGAGTGATAACCACTACACTATACGACCGTTGAGCTGTGGGACATAGCGTTATTACAAGTTCACACTTGATAGTCATGTCAATCACTGTCGGACCGAATTTACAGGAAATGCTATCGAATGTGCACAATCGTTTTGGACGGCTCTCGTAGAATGTGACGCCGAAGCAATCCAGCCAGCGTCCGCGACTCACTCAAAATACCACAAACCCAAAGACCACTGTGGCGGACACCAATAAGTCTGACTGGGAATCTGGGATTGATCATTCCGAAATGAATCGCAACACATACAACACTGCGCCACATCACCGCTCATATATCCTTAATGTTGGGAGCACTTTCCGCCAGGAGAGCCGGTGCTTAATACGACCACCGTAGCGTGCATTGAATACGCTGCCGATGATGCTTGGAAAGCGGGATGATTCAGAACAAATGGATGATTTGATCATTAGTCTGTGGGTGTTCGAACCAACACGAAGGCCGCCATCCACATGAGCTATACCCCGAACCCATTGGCAAGTTGAATCCCAAGCACTTACACTAGCTGAGTTACATAGTGCTAGTAGCGTTGGGGTCGGTTTGGTGGCCTCGGAAGCCTAGGGTCGGGATGGTTCAAACGTTCAGGTTCGAGCAAGTTTGAAGCTCCGATATCATTCCTTTCATCAAGACCATCATGTTTCCTGAGCCCCTTTGGGCGGCCTTACGGTTCGTTCAATGGGAGGACACAATCAGTTTCCATGCCAGATTATTTCGTTGCTTCCTCCTTGGCTTTCTCGACGCCCATAGTGAACTCGCCGTTCTCTCACAAGGCTCAGAACGGATATTGACAGTCCTCGGCCAACGGCTCGCCGACATCGGACTCATGCATGACGCTGGTCATCTACATGAACCCGTTTCCCACCGGGCGTCCCCGCTGGGCCGTCACAGTGACGCAACGATGCGGTGCCCGCCCAAGAGGAGATACGAAGTGCCATCGTTGCTCTCATTTGCAGTAAACTCGACGACGGATCCAGCAGCGCCCGTTCCTCATCTTTTTGTCTTCTCACAATCTATCAATATCACACACAGTCTCTATCACGAACCTACTCCTCCCGCAGTCGCTTTTGATCCGCCAGGTTTAGTCGTGGTATTGGTGTCTGCCTGGTATCCGCTTACCCGTGATTTTTTCTAGGTTCTGGACGGGTTCCAGGAAGCTACGACGGTCCTCCCACTGGTGTGGTTGGTTTTATCCTGTTGTGGCTGCTCACCCTGGCAATGGTCATCTCGCGTCGTTCAAGCATGGGGTCTGGTTCCACCCAGGCCATGTGCAGGCCCCCGAGAGTGGCTGCGGGGTCGACAACCAACTCGGGCGAACGAGTGATCCGACCCTTGCCTCACCATCCCCCAGTGGACGAGGTGACCCAAAAGGTAGTCGCCAGTACGCCGGAGGATGTCGGCCAACAAGTGTCCATGCCCGGGGCTTGGCTTTATGACCATCTGGGGCAAAGCATGCTCAAAACGCTCGAGGAATCCGTCTTCGACACGATGCCGTGGGCGCCATTTTATTCCTGTGTTCAAATGGGAATGAAGGAATGGGCCCGCTTCCCTGGTTTAACTTCGATCTTTGTTGCATTGAACCCTTGGAATCGTGGCTCAAACGATGCGATTATTATCCGACGGAAGTCTGGAGATGGTTGTCCACTGGTGTGCCAAGGCCTCGGCGCCGGTGTTTCGATACCCGCAGCGCTTAACGGGAGTGAACAGCAAGGTGCAGCCCAGGGCCATTTACCCTCCGAGTCTGGTCTTTCCATCGGAAACCCCTGTGGGTCGACTACAACAATGCTTAACCGACGTTGTGGGGCATTAACGGTTGCTGATGTGGTTATCAAGGACCCGGACCCCGCCCGCACTACGCCGCTGGATGTTGTGTGCGGAGATCAGATTGGATTAACGTTTGCCTCGGTGGCGTCGGCTCACGCGGATCGTCTTTTGTTCCAAGGGGACATATCTTCCGATGTTGAGGAAAGTGCAAGCAATGACGGGTCCGACGGTACTGAAGACGAAAGGTTGTTTGGCCTCGATACACAGCGCGCAGACGCTCCAGCTTTGAAGAGGAAGGATGAGTATCGCGTCCTTAGTCGACGGCAGGATGGTGCTTTGTCAGACACTGGTTGCCCACCCTCGCTCAGGCGAGCTCATAGTAGCGGGTATCTGCGGAAGAAATGCGACATATCCGACGATGACGACGAGGGGACTGGCGATGATTCCTACTGGACAGAGCAAGTCAACGCCAGACTGTCTGGCGAGCGAGATTCCCGTCACGCGTTGTGTCGATATGGTTGGTCCGATGCTTCTGCCTGGCCTCGAGACGGACAAGAGGACGAGACTGATAACTGGCGCGCACGGAGCTCACAGCTCACTCACTTTGCAACGCCCGAAAAGACAAGCGACGCAATGCGGTGTCAGGCCCACAGCGGCACGCTTCGTAGGTATTCATCACCACCTTTGAACGTGGATAGCTCGTTCTCTCATCGCGCAGGCAGGTATGTATCTACGCGTGATTCCGATCTCATTCGAAAAGAAAACTGACGACATGCACTGATCTGACAAGCGGGGATGGATCACAGGGGATATATGTCGTGCCGCAAAAACGGAGACAGATGGTGGGAGGCCGATGTTGGTCTCCGGTATCGAGTCCCCGACCATCCGACCGTCCTTCTGGTCTCGGTTTTTTCCCGTTTCGAAAGACGCCTACGCTGTTGACGCCCGAGGCTTGGAGACCGGGTTGTCTTTATATTCCCGATCTGCCGGAGGATGAGGCAAGACAAGCAGACGCGTGGTGGGATAGTTTGAGCTCTGTCGACAGCTGTGGAAGCGCGTCTGGAGCAGGACACAGGTGTGGTACTGGAACGGTGATTCGCGACTCGGCCGAGCAAGGACCCCCTTTGTCACGAGATTCACCGGATGTTTCCATTTCATGGCGAGACAGGTACGAAAATGACCCTGCATCGAGGCGATTCATTTCTGTCCATCGACGGGCAATGACTGGGGGATAACGAGTTTCATGCTGCACGCATGTGTTTTTGATTGTCGACGGATGTGTTTCTCCTTTTGTATTGATTTGTACAAGGCGGGATATCGGAGAGTGAAATGGGACCGGGTTGTCTGTCATCGCTTGGGTTCGACCAGCTGATGGTTATTGTCAAAAATACAACAGGTATCATCACGACCAGGACCAGCCCGTTTCCAGAAACGATGGTACAACCTATGCTAGTTGACCGTTATCTCAGGTTCAGCGGCTTTTCCTGACCGTGGTGATGGGACCTATGATGGTATGTTTGGTCAGAACATTCATTCAAAGAAAGACGGATCGCAGACTTTACGACTGTTCTTGATCTGGGTTTGACGGCTTTGGATTGAGTGCCATCCTGGCCACCTGGCCATCTGCATCCTGAATCTCGACTTCGATCGCCTGGGAGGGATCTACCGATGGCTCCTCTTCCTCTTCCACTTGCCCTTTGACCTCGTCGAGATTCATCACTTGCACGAGCCACCGTGCGCCATCATCCCACCCAGCTATTTCTGCTTCACCTAGGGGTGATCTTCCCGCAGAATTTTTGATATCGATCATGTCGACGCCAAGGCCGGAAGGGAACTGAACGAGGGCCTGCACGACCTCTAGGTGCCGATTGACGACAGCCCAGTGCAGGGGCGTTGATCCGGCGTGATTTTGCTGGGTCAAGACGCGGGGAGAGACCAAGGGAAGGAGATAGATGAGAACGTCTACGAATCAACTGATGTCTGTTCCTGGGAAGGGAGGAGGGGATAAACATAGGGACCGGGTGCTCACCCGTGTGGCCATTTCCGGCGGCCATGTGGAGGGCAGTGTTGCCGTTGTGGTCATGGACGGCGTTGAGGGCGTCGGGGGAGAATTTGGAGACGAAGAGATGGATGTCTGGGAGATCGCCGTAGCGACAGCTGAGGAGGAGGTCGTCTTGGTCGTCTTGGGTGGGTTGATCAGGCATGTTGCGAACGGGGAATTGTATTGATACCCGTAGGACGGGATCGCATCCAGCTGATGAAACCACGTGATCTGAACTGTTACCCTGCCAATCGCCGTTCAGCCAAACTGACGGGCCTCAGAGGTCGTCATCTATATATTAGCCATGGATCCACCTGCCCTATAGGTCCCGCTCTCTCCTCCCGCTCTCTCCCCGGCGTCCCTCCGTTCGTTTCCACCTCGTGTTGCCGTGGCGAATGGCGCACATATCCCCCGCCGTTTATGTCGTCTGGGCGTCGTTGTCGATCATGGTACTTGCCTCTCTTCTCAAAACTCGTGTCACTCCATCGGCTGATTGTCTCTAGCTGGGGAGTTTTCTCCTCTTTCATCTCTGGTCCTTTGATCGCTTCAAATGTCTCAAGTAAGCCCTCTCAAGAGCCGTTGACGGTCTGGCCTGAACTTGTGCGCGAGGTGGAATCATGGTCCACATTCCGGGGCGTTCAAGCGTGTCATGACGGTGCGTCTTTGCAAGACTCTTCCAACGTCGTCGTGATCGATCAGGATGATCTAGTATTCATATCTCTTGAGCGTCCCGCTCGTTATCATATATGCCGTGGGATTCGCTATCATAAAATATTCCTATGGATTCACGATCGTACCCGGGGATGGAAGTAGGGCTTGACGCATCTTTCTGTATCGTTTCTGACATAATAACGGCAGTTTCCCCCACGCCCCATCAATTGTGGAGTCCGACTGCGCAAAACGCGATATTACCATTATATCTCTCATATTCTATCGCTTGGGGACTCGAAATGTGAGCGTCTCTTCTGTCGTCCGCGGAGATTGACTCAACTTCGACCCAGGGTGACACACTTGGAAGGTACGCATGATAATGTCCAAGCTTGATGATCGCCGCCAGCTTACCGATCGATGACCGCTTCACAGAACTGTGCTTTTGGCTCTTCCTCGTCAATTCTGGCTCCGCACATCAGGATTGGTTTCAGAGTCCGTATTTCAAGACGTGGGCCGTCGGATCCTGTATTGCCGTGCTTGCTATGCCTTCGATCACCATTTTCACTCGCGAGGACGTGTACAAGGTCGGTGAACGAGCGTCGGTTCGGGGAGACAACTGATCCAGGATTGCAGTGTGAGGCATACACGTTTTTGGCCGGAGGGCTCGGAAGTCTCTCGTTGACGATATGGTTCCTGCCCATCTTGTGGACCTTTCCCTCTTTCCTTGAAAATCTTGTATGGTTCTTGTCGTTTGGTTGCGATGTTTCCATTTGATGACCTTTCCGTGCAGAAGCAGCACGGAATCGAGACCAACGCGTGGGTTCGGCTGGCCAAGTTTCATGAGTTGAATGTTTGTTGTTTCATCGCCTTGTCTCCTCTGAGTTCTGACCGCAGGTAGTGCATACGTGTCGTGTTCCGGTTTCTCTTCACCATCTCGCTCGTCATTCTCGGAGTCGATGGTGTTCGGCCCCACCAACATATCAATGATAAGATGTGCGTATACCTATTTTCGCTGCGCAGGACTTATTTTCGATCTCTCGCTTAGGCTTTCGGCGGGTGAGATAGATTATTTCTTTCTGCACAAGATTGCAACCGCTTACCTAACATGTCCTATCTTTAGATATACTGGGCATCCTCGCAGGTATCGGTTGCATCGTCTCGTCTGGGCTCACTCTTGTCGTGCGTGTGTTTCATTTTCACATCACCAAGCGCGAGAATGGACATATTCATGTATAGATATTCTTCCCACGTTCTGTCGAACATGAGATGACGCGGAAAGAGCAGCAACGTGCGAGTCGAAGGCAACGAGCACAGGAGAATCTATCGCGACGGGACAGAACGCATATGATGCAGAGCATCGGATCCCAGTCCTATATCAGCATTGGGCACTCCAAGACGGATCTGGACCAGTTTGACGGACTGTCGCTCGGAACGCAACCGAATGCCAGATCAAATTTGGCTTCCGGATTGGCGGCGTACGAGGCGGGGGCGCCACGGGGACTTTATCGTCTGCCGTCGATGAAGGCGACGTTGGAGGACATGGGTCATTTGGGTGGGTCCATCTCCTTGCAGCCGAATCGCCGGAATCAGGCTGGGGATGTGGAGTTGGGTACGGTGCTGTCCGTTGGTGAGGTCGAGTTAATCCGAGCGCGGTCGACGAGAGACAAGAGTGTGAGTAACTTGGTGTATGATTGGCGGTCACCTATCGGTACGTGTATCGCAAATATTGTTGACATGGGTGGCGGTGATGCTGATGCTAGCCCGTCTTTCCTTTCTCTCTCTTGGCGAGCAGAGATTGGGCGACCAACGGTGGAGCGGTGGCAGCGGCAGATTTAACATTGGTGACGATGTTGGGATCTGTCATCACGATTGATCTATGATGATAGCGATGATCACTGGGTATACAATGTATTTTAATCCAATGCTTGAGTTGCCTGCATCGATAAATTTGGGATCCGTCCGTTTAGATGCTATCATTGGCCCGCTTGAGATGCTACACCTGTCCCGTCTGGCAGATCTGACGTTTGAGCCCCGCCAGCTGGTGATCAGTCGGTCGTCCGGAGAATCGGAACTTGATGCGGTCGTCTCCCAGAGGATCCGGACGTAGTATTGAATCCAGCTGATTCTAAGACCGCACGGATGTGGCAGCGACGCCCTATGCATGTGACTCAGGTCAGGTGGCGAGGCCGAGATCCGAGTCATGGACATGCATGCCTGCATATGATGAATTGCACCCGAATTCGATGGTTCGTTTTTAACCATCAAGTCGAGGTACACATAGGCTATCGAGCCCATCCCGGCGCTGCCGCAGCCTATCATCCTATCATTGCACGGGCACTGTTCCCATCCGTTCGACTTTCAGTACTACAGCTACTCAGCACTCGGTGCACCAAGATGGCTATCGAATCGGTACCTGATTGGTCGGGTGCTCACAAGAGATCTGCCCGTGCTGATGGACGACGGGGAGACGGATCACCAACGTCCCAGCGCCACATTGATGATCGTATTACGGGCGTTGTCGTTCGAAAGACCGGTCGTGTTCGTGTACCCCAGGATGCGGGGCAGCCGGGTGTGGCGAATCCGCCAGGGTGAGATGCGATTCCGGGGGGTATATGTCGGTCATGAGTGGAACCGAGGATTTTGGTCTCGGGTTCAGTACTCAGTACTCGGTCTCGGGTTCACGATCCGGATAGTTCATATCTTATTTTCTTTGATTTGAACGAACGTGGTTGACTGATCGAGTTCTGCGGTGCGTGACACGTTCGGCGCGTTGCAAAGCAGTACGACCGGGCAGGGTATGCATCTTTGCAGTCGGAGATTTGCAAGTTGAGCAGGTGACCCCACAGTGCGAGGAAGAGAGACGAGTACAAATGATCGGAGCCCACCCATTCTTTTGGTTACGTAATATGTATTCGTGTCCAACTTGTCAACTGGCAAGTACAAGTTGGAACGTTCCACTTCCACTTCCACCCGACCTTTCTTTCCTCTTGCCCATCGCCTGGTCGCATTGTCGAGCATCTCTGTGAGTGGTGAAACTCATCTGTTTTCTGTGGGCTACCCACGTGATCATTTGTCGGGCACTGGGGGCCATATTGTTCTCCACGACTTTGTTGTCCATGTCATGATATATGTATTCTTAATATGACACGGGCCCAGCGCTGCACGTCATTTGGTCGATACCAAGGGAACGTTGGAACGGAGAAGCGTATGTGAAAACTCAAACACATGACCGACGAGACACCACCGTGACGACGTGCCTGCCAGTGCCTGTACCCAGTCCCCCTCCAGACGATGCCTCGCCCCAGCACGTATGTATCTCCTCCCCCCTCTCACTACCACTCATTCAAACCCACAGCATCCGCGTTGGGTTTTCCAAAGACGACGATAATTACGTAGCCAAGTATCTCCCCAGGTACTATTCGTCCAGCGGGGACCGCAACGGCCGAAGAATATTCCAGCACATGGTTGCCAAAGTACGTCCTTTGGAAACATCTCCCTTTATCCCAACCTGATTGCTCGTGTAGGAACATATACGGTGGCCGTGGTCTGTCCGAATCACAGGGGGGAGTTCTAACTTCTGGCGCGCACATTTCGTCAAGCACGCGGACCAATTCGATGCGCTCACTCTCAACTAGGAACAGAAATGCGACATTCAGGAAGCGGAGAGTCGGAAGAGGCTGCTAAGCCGCTGTCGATCGAGATGCCCAGACCGAGCGCGAAACGCGTCAAACTCGGGGCGGAAGAGAGTGTTCCCAGTAGGTATGTCCATGTTTTTTGTAGGGGTGATGACATCGGGTTGACGTATACCCTGTAGTGAGACAATAAATCAACAAATCAAAGGAGTGAGAGTGTTGGTTCGGGATAACCTCGCTCGGCACGTGGCACAGGCGGTGTACTCTGCCTTTCCGTACTTTCCTATAGCAGCCGGCTCGTCTCCCGTACCCAACTACGAGGTACCATCGATATACCTGCGCGAACCACCGAACCTCCATTCTCAGTCAACTTCCGATCACAAATGGACCCACCTGGATCTGGATTCGGATAGTGAACAGAAGAAACGACTCATTAAACAACGCGTGGGTCAACTGGATTTTGTGATGTGCAGTCCTCGACCACATCACCACATTCACCCCGACTCTCGCTCCCCGCTCCTAGTAACCAAGGTCGGAGGAGACCTGCCCAGGAGAGATTACACTCAGCAAGTAGTGCTATTGTCTTTGCTTTTACCGAATTACTAACACTTCAACTATCCTAGAACATTGTTTAGGGACGACTAAACGGGTGATACCTGATACCACCCACTCGGTGCAGCGTTCCAACGGGTTGAGACCAAGTCAATCACGCTTCGTTGTTTACGACAACATCTCAGGCACCACTGAGCAAGGTAAGTAGAGCCATCATGTCCGATCGTAGCCATCGGAAAAGTGAATATGATTGGTAGGCCTCGAACTCATAATCAAGTGAAACTGTGCTGTGACACTGTCCTGTTCGACAACGGAGCTCAGTGTCAATCCTCGAGCGCTCGTATATGTTATATTGCAAGAAGTCACTCCCAGGATCACAAGCATGGGTATGGAGGCTTCCTTTCCAACACCCGTTCAAGTTCATTGATCATTTATCGTGACCCCTCAGCAAATTATACTCCAATCACTCGCTTTCCGTCGTCAGCCGTGTGGATTCTGAGTCCCAGAATGGACCCGTGACACAGAACGCTGCCTCACTTCCAATCTGCAATGTAGTATTTATGGCGGATCAATATTTGGCTCGTTCGCAGCTTATATCTGTGGGGAACTTGTGCTCAGCGACGCTGGATCTTCAAAAGGCTCTAGCAACACCGTTTTCGAATTTGACCAGCCGCTGACGGCAAACACGGAGAGCGTGTCCGTCTCGTTCACCAGTTCATACTGGCTGTACATGACGATGACCCGCGGCGTTTTCTCTGACGCTTCTGCGACAGTCGGTCAAGTTGTGCGTCTCTTGCCAGTCGTCCCCATGAGCAAACGTTGAACCATCTCCCTTCCCATAGACATCCTCCACATCTTTGAAAACTTGCGCTTTCTACCAGCAGTTGGCATATGGGTGTCTTGTTGTCTGCTTTGGCATGTTGAGAATAGACGTGTGAGCTCGACGTGCTGTTGATCGATTTTCGTTCAGAAGATAGCCAATGGGGGCTTTTTCCTGAAGTAGCCAGCTTTGCGAATGAGCTTGTTGCGCGCCCCAGTCTTGGTCTTGGCATCAAGGAGGCTACTTGGAGAGACACCGAACCTGGGGCCCTTGTCCAGTACTTCATCCTGGCCACCCCTTGCCCATGTTCCTAGCCGAGTTGCGGTTGCAACAGGGTGACTTGCGTCGCTCACAGTTTGTTAAGGCTTCCCGTCCGTCCTACGTGTCGCTGAAAATGTTCAGACCTCGTGTCTCGATCTGCGAAATGGCCCGGTCTCGCAGATGGGTTTCGTGGGCTGAGCAAACTGGAAGCATTCGAAGGCAGTTGTACCCGCAGCTTGGCTCCGTCAGTGTCACGTGTCGCTACATGGCCATCGTTGAAACATCTCTCCATTCTGAGTGTCTTCCCTCCCAGCAACCACTCCCTCCCATTAGCTTTGCTATCTTGTCACCTCATCGAGACCAATTTTGTGGATGTTCCCATCCGAGCTCACATACCTCTCGAGCGCGTCCAGCCCGACCCTCGAACGATTTATGTTGAACTGCATCTCGCCGGACTTGCTGCCATTCTGAACAGTGTCCGTGCATCACTAACTTATGTACCTGTTCATCATGACTGACACTTGTACAGAATAGAAGATGAGGCACATTCACTCAATGCCATCATCATGCATACAGTGGGGATGCTGGACAAACCTGGATATCACCCCAGAAGTCACTTTGGAACCAATCACAGAGTGATGGGTGATAAGCATTTATGGGGCAGACCACTTCTTTCACTCTCTGAGTTGATCTGTACCTAAGGATCAGGTTTGTGTTTTGGGTTTGCAGTCTAATTGGGGTGGTGGAGTGTGATTGGCCTGGATGGAAGCTGTCACTCCTTTGCTCAAAGGGCACTGTATACTTCACTACACATGTTGTGGTCTCCACAGATCTGTTGCCCATCCACATTGTGGTTGTTGGTATGTTGTTCACACATGTAGAACATGAAGCTTTCTGTTCCAGTAAACAGCACTGTGCTTTAATGTGAGCTTGAGCATGTTTCTGCATGCCTTTGATTGAGGCTGCAATCTATACAGTACATTGGGGCAGTGAGCCAAGGTTGTATCTTTGCCTTCAACAAAACTCTTCATATTGGTTTACCAAACTGCATCTCTGGCCTGCACACCATCTCATCACCTGACATCCAATTCAAGGCTTCCAACTGCCCCATATTCTAGGGAGAAAAAAGAACTATGAGCCATGGCATTTAGCCTATGCTGTGAGATGAGTTAGAATGTGAAAGGTCATATCACTTCATTACCTACACAAAGGGGGGGTGCAAGAATACATCCATAACAAGTCTTGCTTTTTCCTCCTCACTATTGGCAGCAGAATATTTGACATAGAGCACATCAAGTTGCTTGGATAGCTGGTCAGGTGCTCCACATGTTTCATACTGTTGAACTGCCAAGGAGAAGGGGTCTTTAGCATTGTCTTGGGCAAGAGTGAAGGAGTGCTGGAGAAGAAGTAAAAGGCCTATTAAGAAAGATATAAACATTATCAAAATCCAAAATCAATCAACTTACGAATGCCATATTGAAGGACCTCTTTCTCTGTATTGGCCACTGTCTTTGTAGCCTGAAATACATGGAGAATTAGTATAATACTGTGAGTGTATTTCTATGAATATACATGCCATGGACATTGCCTTTCTTCCTTGAAGAGAGTTCTGAAGTGTGAGATTATTTTAGCAAATATATAGTACAACCAAATGATGAAAGATATACTGGGTGGGACTGAGGTGTGCTGACAATCTGGATACTATAAGTTATAGGATAAGACCCAGAAGGTAAGAACTGACTGCCTATTTGAATTATAAGTAAGAATATTAACAATATCACATAGGTATCTTACCTCCTGAATGTCAGCAAAGCATAAATGTAAGTAACACAAGAATGTTGCATGACAAAATAAGCTTACATCCTATAGGAATATCAGTTCATAGCTGTACAATTCTTATAGTAGCAAGATAAGCTTACCAGCTAAGCATACCAGAATTTAAAGAGTAATATAATTATGCCAGATTTGATGATGACATAGAAAGTTCAATCAGTAGAATCCAGATTGGGATTGTAATTCAGATCACACACATTCTATTTTGAACAAAGCATTGAAGGCAGGGATACATATATTAGTAATTCACACTGTGAATGCACATCATGTTATTTACCTCCTGTAAAGGAAAGCGGATGTTAATTGATAAAGCACATTCTTGCTCTAATTTCAAACCAGATCACTTACTGTCTGTCAATAAGAAAATGGTAAAAGAATTAACATGAATACATCAGCAACAAATATTGGCTCATGCATGCAAAAGTACTCACAAACTATCATTGGTGGAACATTCATGGAAGCAAAGGGTGAAGAGGGATCAGCAGCAGCATTTTGATTTTGAATCTATGTATATCAGACCACTTACTTGCTATCAATGGGAGAGCAGCAGGAGGGATGCTCATCAGCAGCATTCTCATTTCAAATCACATAATGTAGTCATGTTGTGTCATACCATACAGTCACCCCGGGTTGACAATATCACCTTTGACACGGTGACCCTGTGGCGGGCCCGCTGGTGAGTTTTTCATGATACTAT
>JBBPRI010000142.1:0-50717 GCA_038092955.1 Boletus pseudo-olivaceus | reverse complement strand
CAACCGCCTCCTGATTTGTGGTTGGTGGAGGTACTCTCGCAAACCTGTATGTCTTCAGTTGCATGTTACCGCGCATGAGCGTATTTTGACATCCTTCTAGAACTACGTTGCCGACTGGACTATGTCCTTCTGTTGGGGTGCGATCATTGGTGGGGCAACCATCATTCCGTATTTCTATTCTGTTTTCTTCATCACAGTTCTCATTCATCGCTGTGGCCGAGACTTTGAACGCTGCTCCATCAAGTATGGGACCGACTGGGAACGTTACTGTTCCATCGTGAAGTACAAGTTTATCCCCGGCATCTACTAGAACTTCATACCATCTCGATGATATCGCTTGCATTTATGTACATACATTGCGTTAATTGCTAGTCTGCATATGAACGATAACATTAATATTAATGTTACTGACGTGTCAAGTTACACGCGTGCCGAAGCTGTTCCCAATGCCGAGTTCTCACCGACGTCTCATTGGACCAAGTTGCCTCGACTAAGGACTTGCCCACCCTAGCAAAGACAGGTTCCGGTTTCATCGTTTCTCCACCACTCGTGCACGCGCACCTTCGTACACGATGGAGAGCAACAAAGACGAAGCCCTCAAATGCCTGAGAATAGCTCAGAAGCACAGGGACGCAGGCAACTTTCCCTCCGCGCGGAAATTCTGCCAAAAATCACTCTCCCTGTTCGCTACTCCGGAAGCAGAGCTGCTCAAGGGGTCTATTGAATCTGCTGCAGCTGCAGCGGAGTCGGCTGGTCCGTCTTCCAGTACGGGTACGAGCAATGGGAATGGGACAACTGCGTCATCGTCATCAACGGAGACGCACCCTTCGGCTGCGGGGGCGAAACGGAGGGGTGATGCAAAAACGGAAGGGACGGCGGGAGGTATGAACGGGGAGAAGAGGGAGTATACAGCCGAACAGCTGAACATCGTGAAGCGGATCCGGGCGTGCAAGCCTACGGATTACTATGAAATCCTGGGCGTCAAGAAGGACTGCGAAGAAGCTGATATCAAGAAGGCTTATCGAAAGGTACATGTGTCGCTAATTGGCAGAGTGGGTCATTGAGACAGACTCTTGATAGCTCGCGCTTGCTCTGCATCCAGACAAGAACGGAGCACCAGGGGCCGATGAGGCATTCAAAAGTAAGTCACACAAGAGTAGCTTCTCTCCGCGTGCATTTCAGCTGATCTAGTTGGCAGTGGTTTCGAAGGCATTCCAAGTCGTATCAGGTACGCATTTCGAATCATTTATCCATTCACGTCTCGACTCGTCTTTCAGATCCACAAAAGCGAGCAGCGTTCGACCAACATGGCTCCGACCCAGAATCACGATCCAGCGGCATGTCGTCATCTGGTTTCTCGCCTGGTTTCTCGTCCTCGCCCTTCGCTGGTGGCTTTGAGGGTGAGATGTCTCCGGAAGATCTGTTCAATATGTTCTTTGGTGGGGGTATGGGGATGAACGGCGGCGCTTTCGGGACCGGCCCGTTCGGGGGACCTATGTTCACTGCAAGCTTTGGGCCTGGCGGATTCCGGACGACGCGCGTACGTATGAACGGACGTCCACAAGGGGCTGCACAGGGGGAAGCACCCCAGGCACGGTCGATACTTACCCAACTCCTCCCTCTCATCATCATTTTCGCGTTCTCCTTCCTGTCCATGCTCCCTGACCTCTTCGCGACGCCTCCTGTTCCGGACCCTCGGTTTCAATTCACGAAAACGTCGAGATATGATCTTGAACGGCAGACGGATAACTTGCACGTAAATTACTACGTCAACTCGCGCGACTTTCATGCGCACGCGAGGATCGCTGCTGATCTTGCGGTTGGCCATTACCGCCGAGGATCTGCTCTCGCTCGCTTTGAATCCAACATCGAACAGGTGTATACACAAACTCTCTACACGCAGTGTCAACTAGACATCAACAAGCGGGAGAGACGAAAGGAAGCGGAAATTGGATTCTTCGGTGTCGGGACGGACTGGGCAAAAGTGGAGAGGATCGGGGCGGAGACGTTTGCCAGCTGCGAGGAACTCAAGAGACTTGGGTTGCTCAAGTAATGTGTTTATTCATTTCATTAGAACGTTGTTTAATGTTGGCTCCGAGTCGGACCGAGGAGCGCCGTAGGTTATGTTCACTCTTGTCTGTGAGTACTGCAGTTCAGTTGGGGCATTGGACGCGATCTACGTATGTCTTATTTATACCCTGCTCATAACTCGTTACCTTACGGAGGTCACTCTGCAGTCACTGCTGTACGAGGAATGAATACAAAGTGCCCTTTTCTTGGCGGCTATCCTTGTAGGGGAATGGTACCACATGCATCAATGCCACAAGAATGGAACTGGGATGAGGACAATGAACCGTTTGTTCTAGTCAGGCGAATTTGTACAACTCTATTCTCGAACGGCAAGGCTACGTGTAGCTCCAGGGCCTGGCGAACGGCAACTATTATGCTGCTTGACCTTGTGTTCTCTCCCGTTCGAGTTTTAGGTAGTACTCCTCACGGCGTTGCACTACAGAGGTTGAGCTTAGTTTGTCACATGTGCATGTGCGTCGCCATACCTGTTTTGAGATGGCTACCATACCTTGTTCCGAAAGTGAGACAGAGAAAAAAGGGAGAAAAAGTGAACGCACCAAAACGCATAGCCCGCGCCGATACCAAGGCCGAGGGCGACAGAAATGTCGCGCCAGAAGCCCTTTCTTAGCTTTCCGGTGATGGGGGCAATGGGCATATTGTTTGAGAGAGAGGATATGAATGCGGTACAAGTCGGAGGTGTGTGTGTACTGTGTGGTGTGAACAAACAAAGGCACAACAAATGGCAGCGGGCGAGCAGGAGGGGCGTCAGACAAGGTTCCGCTGGATCGACTCTTTGACTGTTAAAACCATCAGAACATAGACACAGACGCCCCTCACGACATCGCGCGCAGACCCATTCACCCAAAGTAACACCACCTCATCATGGACATCGATCCCTCAGGCTCGGGTGGCTGGCGTTTTGCCCAGTGTTTCGGTGACAAGGGCGAGGTCGAGGACATCACCGAAGGTATATCCTTCTCGCTTTCTGCCCTGATCGCTCATCCTCCCTCCCCGATTAGCCGACATCATATCCACCGTCGAGTTCGACTCCACCGGCAACTACCTTGCAACGGGGGACAAGGGTGGTCGTGTCGTCCTCTTCGAGCGGAACGAGTCGGTGAGCACCCTCCCTTGACGCACTTCACGGCTGATTCCCTCCGATTGTCACCCCACCCCACCCTACACCACATCGGCCAACGCCCGTGCAGAAAAAGGGCTGTGAATACAAGTTCTATACAGAATTTCAATCACATGAACCAGAATTCGACTACCTCAAGTCGCTGGAAATCGAGGAGAAGATCAACAAGATCAAATGGTGCAAACGACAAAACACTGCTCATTTTCTGTTGTCCACCAACGGTGCGCTCCTTTCTCTTCCTGTTGTCGCCGCCAGTTTAGCTTTCTCGGCTGCCCTAGACAAAACAATCAAACTCTGGAAAGTGTTTGAAAAGTCGCTGCGGGTCGTTTCAGAATCGAATCATTATGAGGGCCAGCGACCTATCACGCCACCCAGTTCACGCTCCCATCTCAAACTTCCCCGTATGATACAGCAGGACAATATCATTGCCGCCATCCCACGGAAAGTCTACGCCAATGCGCATGCATACCACATCCACTCCATCTCCGTCAATTCGGATCAGGAAACCTACATATCCGCAGACGACCTCCGCATCAACTTGTGGAATCTGGGCATCAGCGACCAGAGTTTCAGTGCGTATCCGATCCACCTATTACAATCGTGTGACCAATCATCACCTTGCCATGACAGACATCGTAGATATCAAACCTGTCAATATGGAGGAACTTACGGAGGTCATCACTGCTGCCGAGTTCCATCCACAACATTGCAACTTGTTTATGTACTCGAGTTCGAAGAGTAACATCAAGCTTGCAGACATGCGCGACTCGGCGCTCTGTGATCGTCACGCAAAATGTGAGTAAATATAGATCGATCCATAAATTACCTTCTCATGGGTTTGACAGGCTTCGAGGAGGAGGAGGATCCGTCAGCACGCTCATTCTTCTCAGAGATTATCTCCTCTATATCCGATGTCAAATTCAGTCATGATGGGCGATACATCCTATCGAGAGACTACTTGTCCCTGAAGATCTGGGACATTAATATGGAGTCACGACCGATCAAGACGATTCCCATACATGACCATCTCCGCGGGAAGCTCTGTGACCTGTACGAGAATGATTGTATTTTCGACAAGTTTGAGTGTCTCTGGGGTGGTGATGACAAGTGCGTACCCTTCTCCCACCCTATTTAAATCATTTCTGATTTCGTTTATCTCATAGACATGTCCTGACCGGGTCGTACCACAACTTTTTCCGAATATTTGACACGGAGACAACTGGCGACGTCGTCCTGCAAGCTGACAAGTCGGCGTTCAAAGCGAAGAAGATGGGTGGGCCGCTACCGAACAAGAACGGACTAAAGAACGGTCGAGCAGGTGGTCTGAGAGACGCGATGCAGATGGAAACATTAGACTTTAACAAGAAGATTCTCCACGCGAGCTGGCATCCGAGGGAGAACACAATTGCTGTGAGTTTCGTCCCCGATCACGCAGATGCGGGGCTGATGTGTCGCAGATCGCTGCAACAAACAACCTGTTCCTTTATAGCGCGGCATGAATTGCTCGCGTGTTCCGTCCATCACGCTCTTCCTCACCCCTCGCAGAGAACACTAGCTTCAAGTCGACGCTCAACCCAGGACTCCAAAACACATCACCATACACTCGTTTCAAGGCGACAATCTAATCACCCTTCTCCCCGACCAGTTACGAAACGTTATGATCCTAGGTTCCCTCCACGACCCTTGACACATGTCGCATTCTTGCTTACGATGAACAATTCATCATACATGTTTACCATACCCTTTACTCGCCGTGTCGCGTTATCTTGTTTAGTCGTCCCCCCACGTATTTCTTGCATTTCAATGTGTTTTCTGTGGTCCGATGGGGAACCGTTGTTCTGGACGTTCCGTGGTTCTCGTGGCGCTGGTGGTACCTCCCCCCCGTCTTGGCGTCGTTCGTTTCATTCCGCCACCCTCCCCCCCTACATATTGGTGTTTACAGTAAAAAAGTTACGAGACTGATCTGGCAGTAGTAGCTGTAGAAGAGTTTAAAGGCAGGACAGAAGTAATCGAAATACATGGGTTATCGTAGCTGGTGTATCATATGGACAAGTTTCTCCTTTTTCATATCCCGTTGTGAGATTCGATCGTGCATACACAAGAGCTCAAGCGCCCATCGATGTGGGCCTCTGTCTGCTTGTGTCGCTGCAGCTTACACGATTCGACCGAGCTCGATACAAAGGATTCTTTAATCATTATTTAATCCAACCTAACACCAAGCAGTGGTGCCATCGACATGTACTGAGTTTGTGAAGACAACGAGGGAGTCACCTTTGACGCAAGATAAACCGTGGGGTCAATCAGGTTCTCTAAAGATGGTAAAAATATGGAGTACAAGGCCCAAGGACGGCACGCGAGTCTATGCAGAAGCTAATAACCCTACCAACTCTTGACCTTGGAGAACCAAAACGGCCGCTCGTGTTTGAGAGGGAGTGGCACGACCTCTCCGTCCTCGATGCTCACCGACGCATACGTGGCGAGATCGAGTTTGTTCCATCGACCGAGCGGTTTGGAACGGAGCGCGAGCGTCATCTCGAAGTGGTAGCGAGTGGGTTGAGGGACGTGGTTGTGGTGGGAGGGATGAGCGGGCGGAACGTGTGTAGCGTGTGGGTGCCTCTCGACGAGGTTGGTGATTAGGACGCTCGAGCCTTCGAGCCGCCAATCACCGATGTAGAACCCCTGTAGTTGAGTGCGTGCATCAGCGACGTGTTCTGTCAGCATCAATGACATCGGGAACCTTCATACGCAACGAGGACTTGAGCATGGGTATGACGAGTGCAGGTTGGTACTCCTCGTTAGCCAAAAGGGAGAGGACTTGTCCGTCCGGGAAGAACCGACTGAGGCATGTCAGCATTGACAAGGCAGTCCAGAGACTACCTACAGATATCGGTGGTATGTGACAAGGTGGCTGACCTATGCCTTTGCATGAGCGATGCTAGTTGGCTGTCAGAGTTTATGACCTACGTTGACCCAGGCATTCTCACCAAGACCTCTCCGACTTTGAAGAGAGCCATTCAATATATGGACTAGAGCATGATACGGGAAACTCACACATAGTGGCATACAGCGATGTACACGCCGTCTAATCTTAATCTTGGATGTTCAATGTACGCTTGCCGATAGTTGGAATCATATCCATCGACTATTGATTGCACTGTGACAGCCTCGGGAATTTGTGGTGGTTTATATGCCAGATATACAAAGCTCCTATGACATTGGAGACCATCACATTTGTGTTCTGGAATGAGGGACAATCATACCTCCATATTGACGGGTCGAGACTAAGGACGCGCGCTTTACGGCTGATAGTCGCGAAGCGCTCCAGAGTCGTCGTATCGAGATTGCGCAGGATGTACAAGAGCAACTCCTCCGGGATCATATTGATTGGTACACGCTCCCGGTCGTCTTCTGGTTCAAACGCCAACACTTGCGGGAAATCTTCCAGAACCTTGGAGAGAATCCCATTCATGTGCACCGACTCTTTGCCTTCTGCAGCCCTCGTGATGTGACTGTCCTTGCCCTCGGTCTCTTCACCTCTGCTAGCAGATGTCGTCTTCCTGTGGCTCACGACGACAGTGGAGCGACCTGATTGTTGCAGCCTCTGCTCTTCCTTGAAGTATGCACGGTCGACATCTGGATTAAGTCGGAATGCCTGACGATACAGCCTCAGCGCTTCGTTCATGTCGCTTCCCTGCTCATGCTGAACAGCACTGCGATAGATTTCGACGGCGCGCGCGATGCTTCCGCTGAGAGGACTCTGACCATGTGACGTATGTAGAGCTTGATGGGTGGGGCGAGGAACGGTCCACGCGGGCGGTTTTGCTTCGGTCTCGGGCGGAACAGTGCGATGAGGTGATACATGAGACCGAGCATGTGTTTCAGGGGAAGGTTGATTGGGTTCCACCGAAGTGCCTTGATGTTGGGCATGCTGTTCTTCCCGCCGCTGTTGAACCTCCTCCTTCCACTGCTCCCTAAACTGCCTGAGCTCGGCGGACTCTCCTTCCGCGTCAACTTTCGTGCTGGTAGGCATCCAGAACAAGAAACCCTATGGAAGATGAGGCTAGCACACGAGAATGAACGTTAACATCGGGTAAGTTGAGGGTACCGATTAGTGAAAGTCCGATCGTTCCACGCCGTTGGACCGGCTGCAATGGTGTCGCCGACAAAGCCGAGTCTGTACGGTCCCACAGGCAAATTTGTTCACGAGGTGGATAAAAGTAGCATCGTCTTTCTCGCCTTAACTTTCAGTGAAACGGCTAGTGTTAGCCGACAGTAGCCGACAGTCATGACCAGTCAGGATCAGTCAGGACCACTGCCCAGTTCACAGAACTATAGTATGTGTATGTACACCTACTAGAACTTGCAACTGACAAAGCAATTGAAGCCGCGACTTTTTTGATCTCAAGGCAAAACTAGCAAAGAAATCAGATTGGACGAAAGCAGCGGGTGAAGGGGGAATGCGACCAGACAAGATACGTACCCGATGATCCCATCTCACCCTCGCCCCGATCGAACAAGGGAGAACGGCGTGCAACGTCACGCTCGAAGCAGTGAGCAAGGTGACAGCCGAATCAGTGGCACGGGCGGCATTGGGGCGCGAGGCCGGACTGTACCAGAAGTTGACGAGGGGCGAATCAGGAGAGCTGGCGAGACACAGTTCGAGGCCGTTGTTGGTGGACATGCGTGTCTTTCCCTCTTGGCCTACGTGAGCAGACGGATTTTTCATTTGTTCCACAAGTTCGGGATGGGGTGACCAGACAGGTTTCGATTCGTTCAGCAACGCCTCCGGTGACCTTTAAATGTGGCCGGTGATCCGTTTGCGGCGCTGGACAGTGGAGAAGACTGAGGTTGTTGCATCTACGTCACGTACACCTGAAATTTCGCAGACGCGCTTTGGTGGATATTTCGACGCCGATGCACTCCTAGCCTAGCTTGAGCAGGATATGCTCAAAAAAGTATAATTGATCCCCCTGGATTTCGAAACCGACATGGTAAGTTACGCAGTCTGTACTAGATGGTCTAAATTGAAGCAGGATCTCTCGCTTCTAGTACCCTCTCTGGACATCTCAACAAAAACCGACCCGCCACTTGCTTATAATCGACTATCTCCCTCACCAGAAGCCATGTCATTCATGATCCACTTTTCTCCGGGAATCTGTCCAGCGGGGCTACATAACATCCCGGAAACGAAATTAGCCTCTGACAACCAGGCTCCCGCTACCCTTTTCGGATTCATGTCTTGCTTCACAGGTTGGACGTGGAGTTCCTCCCCCACCAGGGCCATCCGATAATGTTTATAATGGAGCTGCGTTTGACCATACCTGTAGTATCATTTGACTGCGGAGGCCAAGTCTTGTTGAACAATCATCATCCGGGCCATCCTCTTGGAAACATTAAAGAACGCTAGGGCTGTTGTCATCCGCTCACAAGGACGTTTTCTGACCACCTCAGAAGATCACTACAGTAGATTCGTTTTGTCATTGTCCGATTGGCGCGGCTTTGGCGCGTCCCCAAGCGCACTGACAGACCACGACGAATTAACCTCACGTCGTCTCGTGGGCATACCCAAGAAACCCAATCACCAGCGCGAAAAGGGAAAGGTTCCCTGTGCGGGCATAACTCACGATGGTCAGACAGTCATAGTTCTCGATTCGCATTTCGCTATTCAGCACCTGGTGGAGAAAGGGCTCATCAAAGATCCTGGTGAGCTGGTAGGCCTGACGATGGCTTAGAGAGCCGAGTCAAGGGCATTCCAGGCGTACGTCGAGGGAGTGTTGTAGCCCTGGCCCTTGCGGTCGTTCATGTCACGGTTCACCAGGTAGAGGGTCACTAGCGCGTTGTATTCTGTCGGGATGGGACGTTATTAATCATTCATCAGAGATGCATCGTTTGCAAAAGTAAGTGTTCGAAGTACTCGAGGTCAAGTATGCTGGGCACAAGTACTCTCACGGTGGGGAGCTTCCATCACGCATTGAAAGTGCTGACAGTGTATAATTTTCCTGCCAAGATCCTGTCTCGGACAAGAATCCGTATCGTCGTGGCACCATATGCATGATATGTAAGTAGTTGCCAAGTTACTTTTGGTAATACCTTGAGAATGAAAATCCATTCACCAATTCGTGGTGAAATCTCTATCGCAACGTCAGGCCACTCCTACATTATATCCCTTCTTTGTGCCACCCGAGGTGGGCCTTAATTGACAATCGGTTGATCCACGGCTAATGGCCTGCTGGGAATCCCCCCCCCCATTTCGCAGAGAACCTTCCCAGCAACTCTGCTCCTGTAACTACCCCTCGGAGAGGCCCAAGTATCATATCTACCGCTACAATACCTGTGGTCTTCGTTGCTCATCCCTAGGGCCGGTGTCTTATGCAGAAGCATTGTCCAGCAGTTTGTTAATTCTGGCGAACCCTCGGGACGTCTTTAAGACTCCTGATGCGATGGTTTGCCGGAACGAAGGGATCTTTCCCCCTCCCGGATCTTTCCTGTTCATCACAGTGATGTGCCATGATGCATGATGGACAGCGAGCGGCAGCGGCACCACGAATACAATTCATCACGTCACGGACGTATCCTGGACAACCGGCCTCCGGAGGGCTCACTACAATCATGATGGACTTGAAACGGACGAATCTTATTGTAGTAAGCGTTGTCGTGGATTACTAGACGGTATTAATTGGGTGTGAAGTGGCAGACCTTTTTAAACTGTAAAACCATCGCTGCTTGGCGCTCGCGCTCAACAAGCAGTGCTTCCGTTCAAAAGTCCGAGTTGATCTCCCTCGCCCTCGCCAATTAGTATCCCTAACCGAATGACACTTGGGGAGCAGGACTTCCATCTTACGCCACATTCTCAATAGCGTTGACACTAGCAGTCTCGACTGCACACCGACACAAAACATGGACGCCAAGCATTTCAGTACCCAGGAATTTAATATCGCGGTGAGTCCTTATGGTTATTCTTGTGTATGTTGGTCCAAATTCTTCAGGTGTATCAAATCGTCAGAGCCATTCCACCCAAAAAAGTCATCACGTGTGGTCAGTAGCAATACACTTAGCATTTAGCTCGCGAAACAAATATATTGCGCAACCAGGGCAGATTGCTAAACTCATCGGCTCCCCTAGTCAAGCGCGTCGGGTCCGAGAAGGCAGGTGCCGTCTGTCTTGTACTTTCCTGTGCCATCGTAACCGGCCACTCTAGCTGTTAATTTCATCTCGCACACGAGCCCGCCAGTGCCCTGGCACAGGGTCATCGCGACGTCGGGTGTCATCTCAATCCACGGACCCAATGATCAGCAGCGTCTGCTGGAAGCAGAAGGGGTCGAGGTGAACGTCGGCGTGGTTGGGGAGAGTAGAGTTACCATGGGGAAATGGGGTTGGTTCCCCAAGCCGAATGATGTTTGCTTCGACGCAAAATTTGAAGCAGAGGATCACCAGGAGTGGGGTGCTTGAGCATTCTTCCTGACATTATATACTCGATCTCCTCTCGCTCTGTGGGCTTCGCGATGTTGGGTCTGTGTCTTGGATGTATGTATTGACAGTCCACTGAAGAGATAAATCGAATTGCAAGCTGAACTCGAATGTACGAACCCTATCAAAACATCAACTGTATGGGGTACACAAGTAGATGATCTGCAGGGACGAATATATACCAAGTACTATTATTCTTGCCGTGTTGTTTAACGCCAACGCCACCAAGATAAGAATGCGAGACGTAGATAATCACGGCGAAAAAGACAAACGATAGGAAGACGTCGAATCTTTCTTCATTGCACTGGACAAGGTGGACCAAAAGAAAAACGAAAACTTTTTTAAAAGCCGCGTTCATGCTACGATGTAGTTATTTGTACGCTGACTAATTCAATCAGATTTTCGTTCGCTCGAGGTTGTTGGCTTGCTGTCACCTGCGCCAATGTCGACGCGAAACGTATCCTCAGGACATACTCTACCACCAAACCCAACTTTCATAGACTTCCCTCTCTCAGACGGCGATGAATCCCAGTGGCCAACCAATATCACTCGCGTCGTCGACAGCGAAGGCCATGTTAATTTCATGCGACCTGTGCCCATCGATGAATCTCTCTCAATAAAGTGGAGGTGCGAAGTCGGTGCCAGTCTGGCACTCCAACTAAAGAAACCCGGTGCATTTCTCTCTTAACTTTGGCTAGATTATTTATTGACGCATTTTGTCATGTGTGCATTGTACTATGAAGTTGGGCCGAGCTATGTCCTCCGTAGCTGGCCTGCTGGTTATCAGATGTTCGATCACAATAAAGGGCCAGCGAGTGCACCACGACATGATGCCTACCTTATCGGTGCGTCTTCTCATCTCTCCATTCCATATCCCTCACCAAAGCTTTTTGACCCAGGTTCACGTCACGTCAAGCGATTCCGTTCAGTCCCGGAGTTCATCCCTCATGCTCTCTGGGTACTCACAGATCCGGATCTCGTTCGTTCTAACTGTAACTGCAAATATTGCAACAAAAAACCGCAACGCGAAATCACCGCTTCCATGGGCCTGCCTCCCGGGCGGTCGACCCCGTTGTCTACGCCTGTTTCATCACAGCGTCCGACTACAGTGAAGGCTTTTGCCTCCGCAGCTGCCGCTACTTCATCTGCGTCCGTATCAATTCAGCCATCTCGTGAACGAGCAAAGCCTTATGCAGCTATCCGTCGTGCACCCCGACCCGTGAAGCAACTTCAGGGTCCGAAACAGAATATGCTCAGGGAGCGCAACGCCGATTTACGATCCGCCTATGCCGAAGGAGTCAACCTCAGAAAATGGTATAGAGATGGAGAATTGTTGTGGTGTGCTCTGAGCCCTCCAATACCCGGGTTCACGGGTGACAAGGATGCCATCACCTTCTGGCCTGGCATTGTCGAGGAAGCTAGGATGAAAGCCGAGGCTATAAGATTTCCTGTCCCTGATCAAGGTGTTCACCCTCCCGGGGCGAATGGAGCCAAAGTTGATGAGAGTTCAAATGCCACACAAGACGGAAACGCGTCGAGCGCTGAGAATCAAGAAGTGCCGTGGACCGTCATTCAGACGTTATCATACAAAGTGAAATTGCTAGGAATCCCGTTTTCCTACTATATCCCCGCTGACCAGGTCCTTCCATACCAAGCCCACGCCCCGTCAGACGAGCTTATCCAGGCAATCCACCGCGTTCCCCTAGAGCAAATGAATACCGACACCGACACCTTCCGACCCACAAATAGGCCCACTTTCGTTGACGCTGCTGCAGCTTATGCACTCGCAGTCCAAATTGCCGCTAATCTTGCTGGTTATTGGGCCCCTACAGACGATTGGGAATGTAAATTTTCCGTTCCGCCGCCAAAGGTTTCTCCACCCTCGGGCATACCACCACGTCCCATACCTAGTGCTCAACCTGGGGCATCACTCGACTCGGTGATGAATGCCAGTATGACATTCAATGCGAGTCTCGCGAATGCCGCTAGGAGTATTGGACCCACCAATCTATCTGCTTTCGCAGCACACTCGCACCCTGGCTCCGTTTCCGCACCGCCCCTCATTGCACTCACCCAGACGGTGACTCAGACACGCTATCAAGGATTGTGGTGGGGTGCCGAGCGCATCTGGACCGACGAACTTGTACGGCTCAAACTGTCGCGGTCACAGATAGCTCCCAAAGGGACGGAGAGTATTCTACCCCCGGCTGGTCCATCACGCAAAGCATTGGAATACACGAAGATGTTAAGTACTGCGGAGGGCGACGGTGAAGCAGTGGTGGGAGCCGAATCTCGAGGCGTGTTCATGCGTATTGATGGGCTTTACGTTGCGGACACTTCAAGGCCCAATGGAACGACAGGAAAGGAATGTAGAGCTACAGGGATGCTCTACGAACTAGTGGATGAAGACTGGGAGGGGGATTTGCCGGGAGGAGGGGCGAACGGCGACGATGGCGGCAAGGGCAAGGGCAAGGGCAAGGGCAAGGCTGTTGAAGTGCCTGCGACGCCCGGGAATGGAACAAGCGGACAGGGGGTTGACCCCCCCACGACCGCGCGAGGAAGTGCCCCTCCTGCTGATGGGTTCTCATCCGCGAATTCGAAATCCAAAGAGCGTTCATCCAATGAGCAACTTTCACACCCAATTCTTTCATCGCCATTCCCGCTCCCGAACCCTCCTGAAGGCTTCAAATTCCGACCGATCCTCGCTCCTGGGTATGAGGCAGTGTTGTCGCTCAACCTGATCGCTGGACGCTACTATCCCCGACTTCTCAGACATCCCCTACTTGACAGCCGTGTTGAGAAGGCGCTGGACATAGAGGGTGGACATGTGGTGGAAACGAGTCAACTCTGGGCATTGGAGGGACTCGCTCCTGGTTATTACAACACGATGGACCCGGTTCGTTGGCGGGTATGCCGAGTTACTATGGTCCGCGAGGCAGATAAGGAGGCCCGCCAAGGGTTAGAGGAACACTGGCGCGCACGTGTTAAGGAGAGAGATGAGATGCAGGAATTGGGGTACCTTCTTCCACAACCACTGGAATTGTCGACGACGATGGACACAGATGATGGGGTGGGTACGAGCGCGAGCCATGTGCCAGTACAACAACAAGATATCCAGCCTGAGGCTATGGTGGTGGACTCGTAGAAGAGCGTCTGTCGTATTAAGTGATGTATTACTGTACATATTCATCATTCCCTGAGGTACATGATCTGAATGTAATTTGTGGTGGTTGCTATTGTGACCTGTATGAGACTTGCCGTTATCGGACGTCTCTGTAGTGGGTCGCGTTGTATCGCATTGTTGGCACCACTTCAGAACAACTAAATTACCTCGCTCGTCGTTTGACACGTCGACAACGACACACGTCTCATTGACTCGCTCGTTCTGTCGCCGTCCGACGCAGCTAGTTCATCGTGCAACCGAGCGAATCCGGGATCCGTCGTGTCTCGTCTGGTTTCTGACTGCCATCGGATCACACAAAGGTACCTTTGGCGCAGACTCGGCGGATCCTCCTTGGGTCCATCTGTCCCTCTTTCGCCGCTCCCAACGACACCAAGACCGACCGACAGCGTCTGTCGACTCCCATGGCTCTACTCTCACCCACGACCACGGGTTCGACGCCTCTTTCGCAATACCACTCGCTCGATCCCTCCCCTGAGTTGGCCGCAAGCGCTCTTAGCTCTGCGTCATCATCTAGCGTCTCCTTGACGGCAGAAGATGAAGGTAAGCACGGATCACTTTGCAATTTGTCTGCCCTGCTCCGGCCTCGAGGCATCTCGCGTTTTTTTGGAAACTTACGTGAAACGATCTGCCATGCGTCCCATTACAGAGAACATCACGATCACCGCCAGCCGGGCTTTGCTATCAGGGCGTAAGGGAAACCGGAAGAGTCACGAGTGAGTGCTTATTACTCTCGTCTTCGAACGACATGGTCTGGTGGTCGATGCTGAGGAGAGCGTTCTCTTTCAGGGACATCCGCTTATTGGCCATCTCAACGCACATTACCGAGCTCTCATACGCCATATCCGATGTTCAGACGCGCATATTCGGTTCGTCACCTTGTTGTTGTGTGGACCCTCACAGCGCTGACGCTCACAACGTCGCGCAGAGATACAAGAACTTCGACACAAGCCACAGGCGGAGGGCGTGGATGCCAAAACGACTGCTGAGATTGATAATGCAATCATGAACATGAATGAACGCCTTGAATCAATCGAGCAAGGCATGAAAGACATCAACGAATCCGTAAACCCATTTCAACCCCCCCAGGACAAGCCACTCATCGACTCCTCCGAGCGTGCCGTTATGCTCAGAAAGCATGCTGCACTACAGGCGGAATGGGATGCAGTGCAACAGGAAACCGACGAGCTCCAGCAAGAACTCAAGGAAGATAAATGGATCACAGTATTTCGCACAGTTACCGAACAAGCAGATGGAATGATGACCAGTTTGGAGAAGGCTGTGAACCGATGTCAGGTGTGTTGGCAGACCTATCCCCGGTGGGTATATTCATTTTCTACAGGATTTCATATGGCAAGTACACAAGAGAAATGATGAAAACACATCCCGCGCATCGTTCGCCAGCTCTGTTCGCTCAGAGAAATCTCCGGTTAGCCTGGATGTGTTCAATAACTTGCTCGGATCCTTCCTGGCTAAGAAGGCGTAGGTCCACTTCTCATCCTCTCGTTGACGATATTGACCATCGTCACAGACACTACGTGCCCGCCACCACGAAAGTTCTAGCAATCATGGATAATGGTGTGAAGAACCGAGTCACCAAGAACGGCGAGGCGTTACGGCGGCACGCGGAGGCGGCGAAGCGGTGGCGCGTTCTTCAAGAACGGATAGAACGTACTGAGAAGGAAATGGGTAAAGTACGAGAGATCCTGGTTCGCGCGGATCAAGCACCAAGCGAGACTGGCTCCTCCATGTCTGGCCACACTGCCAACGGCTTCCTCGCGACCCCTCCGAGCGCAAGTGCAAAAAGTCGCACATCGAGTCGCACAAGCACGCTATCGAGGTCGATGTCGCCTCTGAGAAAGCTTGCTAAAAGGTTTGTTGGAGCCGTCAGATCACCTGTCCCCCCCCCTACTCCGCTACCGGTGTCGAGAGAGTTGTCTGCGGCGCCATTGCCTTCCTCAGACCCATCTAAGATTAGGGTTATTCGAAAGCAACGTTCATCACTTTTTGCTTTTGACGGCAATCGAGAGACGTTGCCGGCGAAGGGACACAAACACAGCCAGAGTATGACGCCTACATCCTCTCCTTCGTCCAAACGAACGCCAGAATCGAACAACACCACGATGAGGTCCAAGCCTACCAAACAACCTTGGAATCCTTCAACGAAGGTCGAGGATGAAGGCGTGGCAACCATCAAACCACCCACCACTCCGAAACGGCCAACTGCGAGATCGATTCTCACCCCAGACCATGCACCATTAGTTCTTTTCACACCGCAGCGTAGCTTGTCTCGGAGTTCCAATGCCTCTTCAAGACCATGGTCTCCTGTTACTTCATCTATATCGACTGCCCCATCATCCAATCCATCGATTCCCCCATTTTCTTCACTCAGACCCGGTACAAGGCCGCCTTCGCGTGCCCAAACACCGAGTTTAGGCACAACGCCTCGCCCAAGACCTCGAACCCCGAGTGGCATTCCTGGTCCATCGCCGCAGTGGCGCTCTATATCCCTACAGCATCCAGGTGGAGAAGACAATAGTGACAGAGTCGATGTTACGACGCTCATGCAGCGCGCGTTTTCCCCGGCTCTTACTCATTCTACATCGTCACCTGGTACTTCTGGCAACACACGAGCACGCACACCGAGCGGTATTCGCATCCCTCCTCCACGACCCCCGAGTCGATCCATGATACCACTCCCCAGCGTGCACGTATCCTCTGACTCGAGACCCTCGTCCACGATGTCGTTTTATCAACCTGAAAGCCCGTTGACAGGGTCTGGTAAAGGGTTGGCGTTCAGAGCACAGACCCCCGAAGCGATGCTCAAAGCGCGAGCACAGCTGGTTCCGGTATACACTGGAGTCGGTGTGCGTCCAACAGCGCGAGCCTCCATGGTAGGGGTCAAGGCGCCGCCCTCGAGTTACCGAGACAGTTCGACGACACGCACGCCGTCGAGGGCTGTATCGCGTTCGGGTGCATATACCCCATCCCTCGATGGTCCTGCGAACATCTACGTCCCAGGGAACCCCAAGGATCCGCTCGACACGGAGTTTGCGGCCACCGTGAATGCGATACCTCATGGGCTCTTTATCGAGCGTGTGGACCCGCTCCTCAAGACGATACCGAAGGGGGGCGAAGAGATCAGGGCCTCGTACGCCTTTTCGAATTCGCTCTCGAGGAAGGTTGTCACGTGTCGGTTGACGACCTTGACAAGATCAGGACGGGCTAGTGGAGAAAACACCATGACCAAGAAAGTCATGTGTCGCGTCGGAGGGGGTGAGTGTGGTGTTTTTTCGTACCCGTCTCGTGGAAATGAATGCTAACACGTGAAATTATGCGATATAGGCTGGCAGGATCTTCAGTTTTACGTGCTGAACCGTCAAGCAGGCATGTAAACTCTCGAATGTCCTTTCCGTTCCAAGCGGAAATACGCGCCAAGCTTGCCTCCGAGAACGACTATGGCTAAACTGCTCTCATTACCCTCATCGGAAGATGAGGCCCCGTGTTTCCCCTATCAGTGAAAGCAACGAACGATTCCTTGCACGAACTAGAAAGCATCCAAACGACAACGATACCATCACAATTGTATCACGCCCCCATGCATGTTTCCTTCCACGCTTCTTGATCCTTTCCATAACTTTAATGGATGATATCATTTTTGTTGGCCATACGTCTCATTAACTTCCTTCGCATACCATAACCTATTACTTTAGTACGGTTCTACTTCATGACAGTATCATGGCAGCGTTCAGCCTTTTGTTCTCCGACTACCTCGAGATGGTTTTTGTTGAGTTTGCCGGTATATCATGTCAATCGTCACCGTGTTGTTTTGTGTCGCGCTAGCTATGGAAATCCACTTGCAATGCTCTTCCAACGGTCAAAACACGTTAGTTGGACGTGGCGAACATGTGGCATTCATCTCGTTGATCATTCGGTTGGTACTTGATGCATTAAAGGTCATGAGGACGTGTGACACTAGGGAGAGCGACGCCAATATAACGCAGAATGACGTCTCAACTCGAAGGCATCTTCAAGCAGAACGTTTTGATGCCATCGCCGCTCCACTTTGCAACTTCGAGCAAGAGATCGCGCTTCTTGTCTATAGCGGCAGTCGAGCGAAGCTCGTATAAGGTGGCTATAGTACAAGCATTCCCGGTCAGCCGGAAAGAAGAAGTCAGCGGGAAAAAGAAAAAAAAAGGCAAAGAATACGTACACAGATTGAACAGGAATGGTTCTGCGACGACCACGGAGGAAGGCGACGTCTTCAACGTTGCTTCGAGGAGATCGATGCCCTGTACCATATCATCCGTCCCGACCCCCTGTCAGCTCTCCCACACTCATTTTCCATGTACACACATGGCGGTCCGTACCTCTTTGATCCTCCCCTGACACAACAGCGTGACAGCGAGATTGTTGATCGCCTAAGTACCCAAGATATGTATGTGCATGCGGTCAGCACCCCCTTCGTGTTCCAGGATACATCTAGTTGTGACACCCACCGTGAAATCCTCTAGATCTTTAGCGACCATCTCTCCGAGTGCTTCCTCGGCACGCATCCAGTCACCCGACGCGGCGGCCAGCAACGCAGTGTTCATGACGACGATGTCAGTCCCGTTCGCGCCGTTCCCTGCGGCCGATGCGGCGATGGAAAAGTGTTCCTCTGCTTTTTGGAGGTTTCCAGAGAGGAGGTAGACCCGTGCAAGGGCCGAATGAAGTTCCGGAGAAGGTGTCGGCACGAAGGTGGGTGGGGCGCGGTAAGTGCAGAGCGGGACGAGCAAGTTGATCGCCGCCTGGTAGTCCTACGAGTTCCAAATGCAAAATACCAACGGCGTAAGCGAAAACGACAAAGGAATTAGCAAGTGGGCGATCTGGAAGAGGGAATTTTTTTTTTTTGAGGGTACCTACGTTCATCTCGATCATCTGGCTCGCGAGAATCAGACAGACCCTCGCGATGCGTTCGAGCCACATTGAGAGATTGGCTTCGGCTGCCACGAGGACGTCGTCTGGTTCGTCCTCCTCATCTTCGTCCCCGGTGCTCTCGGTACCCTCTTGAGCGGCTTCGTTGTCTTCTTTGCCCTCGTCCTCGTCTTCGTTCGTTCGCTCCGATCGACTTGTACCCTCCACGTCACCTCTCCCTCGAGCTCTGACCACCTCCCTCATCTCCCTCCGCTGCACAACGACCCGTCCTTCCTCCCTCGCCCTCTCCTTGCACCGTCCTACGATCCGACTTAGCGCATCGACATACCCCAACGGATCCCCCGACCAATAATGCACACGCGCATGGAACACCGTCAGTTCGAACGGGTGCACGAGCTCATTCGCGTTTTTTTCTTGTCGTGGTGCCATCGCAGGGGTGGTCCCACCGGCAGGTACCGCGGGGAGCGTGGAGAGCTTTTGAGAGGGCGTCCCGGGCAGTTGAGCGAGTCCACTCAAACCGGATGGGGAGAGGGGTAAAGGTGCAGCGAGAACAGGGGAAGAAGGGAGGGGTACGGAGGGAGGGAAGGAGCCTGAACCGGGGAACGAACCGGGTACGGACGTAGGGGGAACGGCGTTGAGGACTGCGAACAAATTGGTGCATTCTGCAGAGGCTTGGTTCGTCAGACGGAGGCGAGCGAGAGAGGAGAGGCGGAGAGACCAGAGCTTAGCAGTGACGATTAAGCTGTAGACGTGGAACTCGAGGACACAAGGTGACACTCACATCCAAGATCCTCGTCAAGTCCTCGGGGTCACTTGCTACGATCCTATCGCGCGCCATTTTTGCCAAGGCGCGCCATGAATTCGATATCTACGGGCCAAACGAGACGTTAGAACGCTATCACCCTTTCGTCGACGAATCAACACGGCAGATGTGGGCAAAGGTGCTTCACATTCAATAGTACCTCGTTACACTCTGGGGATACAACACTGAAAGAGACCGCCAGCCACTGGAGAACTGGGGGTCCGATACTCGTACAGACCATAGAAGGGAGATAGAAAGTAAAGTGATAAATGAGCGTGTGCATATACGAGAAACGGGGCTAAAATGTGAATGTTCATGGGAAAGATGAAGATAACGAGAGAAAATGTGAGAGATGAAAGGGAATATTGAAGTGTGGCGGATTGAAAAAGAAACTTTGCGCAAACAACTTACGACCATCTCATGAATCTCTCTTCCTGCATACTCTCCTACAACGTCTCTCCGTGGTCTTTGTTCAACGGGGACATGCTTTGTTAAAAGAGCACTGAGGGGATCAGTCTGGAGGCAAAGGTCAGCTCCGTGGTCGGACGAAAAAAAATAACGAAGAAAGTACTACATAAAAATGGGTGGCCATGTGGCACCAACTGGTCTTTACTGCCTCGAAGGGGTGGATGGCGGAGAGAGGAAATTGAGATGGGAGTGTGACCGCGTCAATTGCGGAGACACAAATTTTGATTTATCCCCCGAATGAGGCAAAAACATAGACACAGAGGATGACAAACGGGGCCCCGAGGACCACCTCGGTGCCAACCACCACACCAAGGAATGTGAAAGTGGGAAAATGAGGCGTACATTCGGAATGGGAAGGAACATGGTTGGTGCGGTCAGGCGAGGGATATAAACGGGTGCGGGGCTTCCGGGTGTCGATCTTGTCGGCTGGGCAGGGGTGATAGTACGCGATGCTTGAGGAACCACGGGTGGCGGGAGAGGTGCTGCTGTTGACTTGTCGAGGGCCGCAGCAAGGATTATCTCCTCTTCTCGGAGGTCGGCAGCGGGTTGGAGGACGGAATCTTGGTGATACTTTGAGGGAACTGGAGCTTGAGCCATGGGATCGATTGAGGGAACAATATCGTGGACTTGAATGGGAGTTCGGTCGGAGTTCAGATCAACAGTGTCAAAACAAGAAGCGGACTCTGAAACGGACTTTTGTCGACCGGAGGTTGTTGCGCTGAAAAGAGTCCCGGAAGTATTCGACCGCGATTCTTTGTCAAACTGTGTCTCCGAGCTGTCGTGTGACCCTGACTGTGCGCTCCCCTCCACCGAACCCATCCCGACCGACCGTGCACGAATGTCAAGGACATCCGTGTAGTCCTTCTGCGAGGACCCGATCTCACACTCGTCACTCGCACCTTGGATCGACGGAGGTGACCACTGAACGCTGGGGCCCGCTGGTTGTGTGGACTCGGAAGCGTTAGACGCGCGCTCCGACGAGAAGAATCTGTAGCGTTTGCTATCTAGGCTCCTGGATTTGTGAAGTACTTTGTGATCGCGCTTCACTGAAGAGGTGGATTCTCTGCGAGAGCGGACAAATGAAACAATCCGGTTTCGCTCTCGAGTGATAGGCAATGAGGAAATTGAAGAAGATGACGTGGATTCCGCTGTCCTGTCACGGTAGGAGTGGGTGTCACCAGTCGAGGTGGACGAGGCTCCGTCGGAACTTTCAATGGTACAAGTGGAACAAGAGTCTCGCTTGTGTTTGTGGGAGAACTTGCGTTTGACGTCGTGGACGAATTCTTTGACGGATTCTTTGACGTGCATTGTAAGGGTAGGGTGGCAGGGTCGGAAGAAAGGTACAGGGGGAGTGGCTGGGGCGAAGCGACAGTGAACGTGGGTCTATTGGACGAAAGGTGGAGTTTGGGCGAAGCCAGAGTGAACGAGGGTCTGTGGGACGAAAGGTGGGGCAAGGTTGGTTGGTTCGACTGAAGGGCCGGAAGGATAAGTGATTAGGATACGCCACTAAACGTCGAACAGCTGCACCGACATGGACAGGAAAGCTTTTGACAACGCTGTGAAGGTGTGGAGAGGAGACTTTATATCTGCTGCCAGGTGGATGACACGATGCAAGCAAAAAGGCGGTACCTGGGGTTTTCTGATAAAGTCAGGTGTCAAGGGAAGGAGGGCATGGACCGGTAGAGGGGAGAGAACGGGCGCGTTTTATACGGGATCTCACGGGGACGGAAGGCAAGAGGACGTCGTTTACTTATACTTTGGGGACCCTATTCGGATCCTAGTGCTTCCTTTTTGGGAAACAGCTCCCCTTATCGTACGGTGCTCCCCAAAACCGGTAGCCGATGAGATATGTTACGTAACAAAAAGCTTGAGGGCTCACGCGACCTTGAACGACATCGACGCACTCTCATTCGTCTCTTGTCTCAGATTTGTATCCGAATTCACCCGGATATCATTGACACGATAACTTCAGGCGCCGGTGACACGACGGGTCCTAATGCATTGTGTATACGGATCTCACTTCGTATCATGGGAAATGTGTTCGATGCTAACTTAGTTAGATAAGCCGATGCTCACTGAGGGCGGGACTCGTTTCCTCGGATGTATTTCTTCCCACTAATAAATGTGGCTGTGCACACCCCTTGACTACTACCACCAGTACTCTACGATATGTCTGGTCGGTTTTTTCTCGTGTTAGCAACTATCTCCTTGTTTCATGGTGCGTGCTGAGATGCATATCTCATCTGAATACGGTTTCACGACGTCTACAGCCGCATATTCTGCATATGAACGCAAGTTGACCCAACTAGCACCACCTATTGACTTTTCTGAGCACTCGAACAGATTTGTCGCGTCTCAAAGCACTCGGAAAGCCCGAAGGGAGCCTACCATTAAATGTCCGTTTCGCTTTCATAGTCCCATACGTCCTTTTCTGATTCTCGTCGGCCGAAAGACCGTGTATGAGAGCGTCTTTGCGCTCGTGCTCGGAACTCTCGGTGCTTCTCTCAACGTACCAACTCTAAAGGACATCACATGGGCCAGCGAAATGAAAAAGAGGTGTGTCCAAACCCACGCGTTCAGAGCTACAACTCAGCATCAGTGGCCTCCAGAACCATCGACGAGATGGACTCTCGCTTAGGTTTCGCAAACTATCACACTCGAGGGGAGTCATTTCTCGTGCCATTACCCTCAGGACAGTAATGACACCAGATCCTTACCATGATGTGCCATGTATGTCTTGATACCAGCGTGCTAAATACCTGCTTCCGATAACAAACGTGGATGTGTGATTACAAGCAGTGTTCAGTCGTCATCGTTGTCGCCAGTCCTCTTCTTCTTCTTCTTCTTCTCTTTACGTGCTTTCCGCTTCTCAGCCTTCTCAACAGCCTCGTCCATGGCCAGGAAATCACGTATAGAAGAAATAACTGACGATTCAAGAGGTTTAAGACGCATTTCTTGTGGTTCTTCCTCTGTCGCTTCTGTTTCGGGAATGGGAGGAGAGTTTTCTGGTGGAATGGAGGCGTGCCTAGCCTCGGGTTCAGGTTCGTCAAACCAGCCTTTGAAACCAACAGCAGGAACAGGGGTGACGGCACGCCGGGGTGCAGATCCTGATCCTGATCCTTCGGTGTCACGGTGCTCCTCCTCGGACTCCCCATCACCCTGGAAACCCTCGTAATCTCCGGCGCCGGCGAAGATGTCGAAGTCCCCGTCCAATGCTGTGGATTCTGGTTCTACTGGCTTTTTGGGCGTCTTGGAAGATGAGGGTTCTATGGCGTCGTGTTGTTGAGATACGGCGAACGTTTCTTCCGCCGGTTTGTTTCTTGTTCCGGACTGTGCCGAAGCACTCTCAACTTTCTGCTTCTTCTGCTTCAGACCCTCCTTTCCCCCCTTTCCCTTTCTCTTTTTCGACTTTTCCTCCGTTTGTCCAATTGGCTTGAATCCTACCGGTCTGAACTTTCCAGCATTCTTGGCTGCCTCGAGAGCTGATCTGTCTTCCTTTGTTGACTTTTCGACAACTGGTTGGCTAGCTGACCTGTCTTCGTTCTGCCGTTTTGTCTTGAGATCGCGGATGATGTCTTCCCGAGTGCGCTTCATTGGTTCCGTAGGTTCAGATATAGAAGTAACTTCTGTAAATGCTTGTTCAAGGATTTCGTCGTCCTCCGTAGAGGCGGCGGCCCGGGCACGATTTTGTTCGAGGAGCGACATGTCAAGGCCTTTTACCAAGATGGTGTGTTGGCTATCTCCACCAAGATACTTGCGCTGCGACTCGACCTAAGAGCACTTCGATAAAGGCCGTACACACTGAGAAAGCAAGAGACGCACAACATCCTTGTCCTCGTGGGCGACTCGTTTTTCGAAATCCTCCAGTACTGCCTCGACCTGGGCCAAGGCGTGAGACAGCACGCTCAAGGGCTGAAGAAGAGGAGAGGTACTTGAGCATAGTCGTTTCCGATTCCCTCTCTCCTCTCCGCGGCACGGTCGCGGTATCTGCTTTCAGTTTTCTTTATCTTGCGAGGCTTGAACGCCGGCTCGGATGACGCAGAGGTCGTGCTAGGGGGAAAGTGAGCAGGCTCGAGGGGCGGGAGGAACGCTTTCTGTGGTATGCTGTTTGCGGTAGTAGGAACTCCACTGACAAGTTTGGCATTAGGTTGTGATTGGCGCGAGCCTGCCAGTAAATTTCGGAACGCATCCTAGCTCGACGAGTCATCAACGCGGGATGTTGTGAGATCGTTACAGGACGTACCTGGTCCATGGTATCTGAACTCGTTGGCGGAACAAAGCATACTCAATATGATGATTTCTAGGCGTTGTTTGCTGTTGTTAGATTCACAAGCTCTTACCTTTTCAGGACGCATTAGTCAGCTCTCTACCAGATTGATCGTATTTGGTTTTCAGGGCACTCTCCACTGGTGGTATTTTCCCCAGCGTTCCTTGAAGGCGGCCAAAGGAACGCCTGGACGCTGTCGTTGTATTTCGTTCCTCTTTTTCGTCCGTGGTGTGCGCAGGGCCTCGCCTTTATCTTTGGGTCCAGACAAGGTTTCCGTACGACTGACTTTTTCATTTCATTTCATTTGTTTTCCATATCGATTTCAGTCCGGTCAGGTGGCTCGATTGTGAGGACCATTGGCACCCTTGATCTGGATATAGGTCAAAATATGCACCATATACGCATAGTCTATCGTCGTGCACCGAATCCCACCACGCGTGGTACTAGTAAGCACGTAAGCCTCCTTGCTTTCCCTACACGGTCATATCCACGACTCCTTTCTCCACCCACCCACACCCTTTCCATCTCTCGCTCAACGACCTCACTCGCACGCACAATGGCGCCGACACCATGGATTCCAAATCAGTACCCGCCCGCTCGCCGTTCCGACCATGTGGACGTGTACAAGAGCGAAAAACAGGGTCAAGTCCACGTGGCCGATCCTTATCAGTGGCTTGAAGAGCACACTGACGAAACAGATGCATGGACCTCTGCACAGGACGCCTTCACTCGAACCTACCTCGATAAAAATCCTGATCGCGTCAGATTAGAGAAGGAGATCAGAGTGAATACAGATTACGAAAAGGTGCGATCAAGTCTGATCCTGTGCAACAATCGCGCGATTGATGATCACGATTGACAGTTCGGTGCGCCGGCTCTCAAGTACGATGGCAAGTGGTATTGGTACTATAACAGCGGCCTTCAAGCACAGTCAGGTTTGTCATTTCGGCAGGGGGAAGCGCACCGCATTAACGTCGATTCCTTTCAGTGCTCTACCGATCGATTGACGAAAAGTTGCCCGACTTTTCCAAGGACGGGGCAGCCAAGGGCGAAGTGTTCTTCGACCCCAACTTGCTATCAGAGGATGGAACCGCCGCCCTTGCTGTCACCGCCTTCTCGCGCGACGGCAAACACTACGCCTACGGTATATCTCTGTCGGTAAGCGACAACTCTCTTGTCCGTCAGTTTAATGTTATAGTTGACTAACTGTCACGGCCACTGACTGCAGGGTAGCGACTTTTGCACGATTTATGTTCGTGAGACCAGCAAACCGCTTGCCGCCGTTGACGGCAAGCGTGTGGATCACCACGAAACCCGCCTCAGTGACGAAGTCCGGTTTGTCAAGTTTTCGTCGATTTCGTGGACCCATGACTCCAAGGGATTCTTTTACCAGGTATGTGAACCCCTGACCATACTCGATGTAGTTACCAAAGCCGTGGTCTCGGACATGTGCTTGTGACTGCGCCCCTGGCGGATCTGATGGATTTGGCCTCCCTTTTGACAGCGATTCCCAAGTCGTGATTCACATGGACTTGCCACGGAAGACAAGGCAGGCATTGAAACGACCGGAGATAAGGACGCGATGCTTTACTACCATAGAGTCGGCACCTTACAGTGTCAGTCTGTTCAACCTTACTCACCGGCCAACTGATGAGCATGTTCGTGTTTTGTGGTTTATCGGTTTATGCGGTTGCGACGTTTCGGGTTTCTAGCGCAGGACGTCTTGGTCATGAAAGATGCCGAGCACCGGGAGTGGATGTGGGGGACCTCTATATCGGAATTAGACGGGAGATATTTGTTCTTGAGTGTCTCCAGGGACACCGCTAGGGTGTGTATTATTCTCTCTGTTTTTCCATCTCACCGCGTTATCCCACGCGAACTCACATCGGCGGACGTACACAGAAAAATCTACTCTGGGTGGCGGACCTACAAGAAAATGAAATCGGTCAAAACATCAAGTGGGAGAAGTTAATAGACGAGTTTGAAGCCGAATATGATGTGTAGGTCAGCTTTTAGTATTTTCTACGGTCGCCAACACTTTTCCACAGCATCGCAAACGATGAAACGAAGTTGTACCTTCGCACGAACGACAACGCCCCACAATATAAGGTCATTACGATTGACCTTGCTGATCCCAGGCGCACACAAGTAGACTTGATCCCCGAAGAAAAGGATGCATCGTTGAGCGACATAATAGCAATTGCCAAAGACAAATTTGCTGTCATATACAAACGCAACGTCAGTTTATTTGTTGCTATCCCTGTTCCAGTATCCCCTGACGCTCTACAACTGTGTCAGGTCATAGACGAAATATATCTCTATTCCCTGACTGGCGACAAACTGACGCGCATTGCACCATCCTTTGTTGGAGCTGCCGAGGTGTTTGGTCGCCGTGCCCTTCCAGAGGTCTTTATTTCCATGACAGGCTTCACCAATCCCGGTATTACCGGACGCTTTGATGTGGATAAGTTCAATGCTACAGCATCCCTGGAGTCTGCGTGGAGCATATACCGCACTACGGATGTAAAAGGTCTGCAGCCTGATGAATTCACCGCGGAACAGGTGTGGTATGAGTCCAAGGATGGGACCAAGGTTCCAATGTTCATCGTGAGGCATAAGAGCACCAAGACCGACGGTACCGCGCCGGCTATTCAGTACGGTGAGCTTTTCATCGTGCTTCAGGGTTGATGGATGCTGATTGACGAGTGAGACAGGATACGGCGGGTTCAGTATCTCAATCAATCCAACGTTCAGCCCTTCGATTCTTACCTTCATGAAGTCGTACGGCGCTGTCTTTGCCTTGCCAAACATCCGAGGAGGAGGCGAGTTTGGCGAAGAATGGCACAACGCGGGAATCAGGGAACGTAAAGTCAGCCAGCGAGTTTCAACCGTCCAAGAATGCTGTTGACCATTCGTGCAGATCAACGTCTTCGATGATTTCATTGCTGCCACGTAAGATTTATATCTTTTTCGAAACGACAGCGCGTTGTATTGAGTTTCTTCCCTCCGTGATGTAGCGAGTACTTGGTGAAGAACAAAATCGCAGCCGCAGGGAAAGTCGCCATCAACGGAGGTTCTAATGGAGGAAAGTAGCCCTGGAACTCGTTCGATGATGATGCCCTGACCAGTCCCACAGGCCTCTTGATCGGTGCTTGCGTCAACATTGCCCCGCAAGGTACGTTTGGGGCTGGAGTTGCAGAAGTGGGGGTAATGGATTTACTCAAGGTATGTCGGTTCCCCTGCCAAGTCCGTCGGACTCTACCAACACGCACTCTTTGAGTTTGCGGACTTCACGATCGGTAAATTACGTCGTTATTTCCCACTATGAAACTCTAACCTTGCAATCACAGGCAAGGCTTGGACTGCCGACTATGGTGACCCGCATGACCCACATGACTTTGATTTCATATACCCCATCTCGCCGCTTCATAATGTGCCCAAGGACAAGACGTTGCCGCCGCTGTTGTTAATGACCGCTGATCGTACGTATAATCGTCATATGCCCCCGATCATGACTCACTGTCCTGGTCGACCGCAGATGATGACCGAGTCGTCCCATTACACTCTTTCAAGCTCGCCGCAACTCACCAGCACACGCTACCCCACAATCCACACCCTCTTCTCATAAGGATAGACAAGAAGGCTGGGCATGGGGCTGGGAAGGCCACTGAGAAACGGTACGTACGCAAAACCTACCTTGGTAAAGGTCACACTGATCTGAACTGATAATCTACGATCGTGATGCACCTTGTTCTATTATCAGCATCCAAGATGCCGCGGACAAATGGGGCTTTGTCGCACAGTCTCTTGGACTGAAATGGCAGGATGGGAATTGATTAGAATATTCACGTGTTAATTCCTCTACTGTGGGGCCACAGCCAGAGTTGAGCCCACATTCCGATAAGGACACGTTTTTCCTATGACACTAGATCTGTTCCGGGAAAAAAATGATTAGGCGAATTGCCATTAGCTGGCCGGGGTTGACATCGTGGTACTTCTCCCTCTGTAAAGTCGTTCAAGGGAAGGGTTTGGGAGGAATGTCAGTTTTGAGGACGCGGGTAGCTTTCTGCCTTGGCACGGGAGCTGTGGGCGTCAACGTATTAACGGTTCGAACAAGAATGTGGGCAGGGATCAACAGGGCGGCGCAGGAAGGGGAAGGAGGACGGACGGACCGTTGGTGTTCTCTGTGACATAAAACTGCCGCAGAATGATAATCGCGTCTTCTCGCAGATACCCGCCAGTGGCTTTGTATGAAGGGTGTACGGGGTGCTCGAGGCTGTGGAACCGACCAATTTTGTTATCGTCAAATTTTTATCCGATGCATTTCCCTCTCACCATTCGTTCACTCCCAACACGCTTCCACACCCACCAAACTTGTCGTTCTCGCATCCGTAGAATACTTGATGGATGCCTAGCTGACGCAGAGCAGACGCGCACATGATGCATGGCTCGACGGTCACGTAGAGCGTCGTGTTGGCGAGGGGATATCGAGCAGTCGAAGACGGGGGGGTGAGTGACGTATCCTCGAGGATGAGATCGATGGCTTCGAGTTCTGCATGCCTCGAAGCCTGTACGGCAGAGATATATAAACAAAAGTATATACAACATGACCGACGAACGGGAGACCTAGTAGAGCACGTACGTTCCGAAGTTGGTTCGTTCTGTTGCGTGCCTTGGCTATGATGGCGCCGTCTCGGACGAAGACACATCCGACGGGTACTTCACCTGAAGCGAGTGCTTCTTCTGCCTGTCGAGTCTGAGATGGAGATTGGGGTGGTTTGGCGAATGGGCTTTACCATGGCCATGGCCTCGCGCATCCATTCGAGATGGACGTGATCGTCCGTGTTGTCAGGTTGGGACATGTGATGAGGACGACGTCGGTCGGTGTACAGATCTACAGTAGATGGCTGTAAATTAATGCCAACAAGAGATGGTGACCTGCGGACGTATCAAGCTACGAATACCGGCGTCTACAACAGGAGATGTATGTATGCTAGCTACTACGTTTGGCGTTGATGTTGTAAATACCGCCTTCGACGACAACGACATCCCCGTCATAGACACACCCACAGATTAACGTAACCTCCGCCAATGCTACAAAGCCGAACGAAAGGCACTGCAACGACCCTTGAAGCGCCGTGCAACACTGGTGGTGACGATATAAGTGACTCAGCATGACGGAGTGCACCGCAGTCCTCTGTTCCGGGTTGAATATGTGAATAGTATCAAATATGCTGCCGCATCTAGATCTGACTATCGCTGCGTGGCACATTCACAGCGACCCGACCCGGATGGATCCCCAGCAACAAACCAGTGATTGTGAGCCGGGAACTTGGCACGCTTGCATGAGCGAGTGTACGTCTCACCTACTGCCATCATGGTGCCCACGCGTAAGCCTCGCTATAAACCGGTCTGTCCCCGAGGGTGAATCGTAACTTATCATTAGTGTTTTGAAAGCACGAAAGAGACAAACCGACCAAACACCACCAGCGTCACGGTGCAACACAGCATGATGACAGTGGTGACATCGCTCATAGCGCTCATGCACATGAGTCAGTGGACACGAACCGCCGGAAAACGGTGCTTAATCAGGGATTGATCTGAGTGTTCTGAAAGGTAAGAAGATGATGATACAAGTGGGCAGATAGCGCAGTGAGACACTGTCCCAAAACTAGGAAGGGGTATCTCACAACAGATCACCATCATCAGGCCTTCTGAGAGCGTGTAAATTTCGATGATCCGTGCCGTTACAGCAAGTTGTTGCTGTATATACTACAATGCTGTTGGGCCATCTCTGTGTTGGTGCTAATTATTCGGGTTGAAATTACTTGAGAGGCAAATTTCGGAGCACTCACTAGGTGCGCTCGGTATCCATTAGTTCTGTTCTTCGTCGCCGTGACTGAGCTTCGCGGTAGATAGTGGTCTAAGAAAGGGGAACCCCTCGACCGTCACATCTCACTAAGCACGAAATCACAACCTCGTTGGGCGGCAAGAGCCGGCGGCTTGATCGCTTAGTAAACAAATTTATGTAACTCAAACAATGCGTCGAGATAACCATTGGGAGAGTTCCGACGTTCACAGTAATTTATGGATCATGAACAAATCGCATCGTGTAGTTACAGATACATACAAGGTCACCAACTTGAACAACGTTCCAAACGAAAAACATCGCCAACTAAATTTCGGCGCATCAAAGTGGCATTGTCATGATGAAGATGGAGATGATTCAGACACTCGGTTGCTCCGCGCCGCTTGGCAGTGCCTTGTCATCAACTTTCCCGCGTCCCGATCGACGCCGTAGCAGACCATGCCTCCCTGCATCACCCACCTCGCTCCTCGACGATCATGAAGCCCGCAAACATGAAGAATTCAGACTACTCCGCTGAGGGTACACTCTATGTCTCAAAGCCCTTTCGGTCAAAGTCTGCAAAGAGGTTCCGTGCCCTGATCACCTTCAAACCTCGCAAATCCCACTTTGACATGACCAACGAGTCATCGGGATCAAATGAATTTAGAGTAGGCACCAGTCTCGTACGTACCATGGACGTGACCATGCTGACATCGTTTCGCCAGGGGTTCTTCACGCTCTTCTGGATGTCTCTCTTCCTCTTCACTGTCCAGACGTTCGTTTCCTCTCTTGAAACAAACGGATATGCATTGTCATTCGCGTTTGCCACCATGTTCTCTCGCGATGCCGTTGTCCTCGCACTATCTGACGCCGTGCTCGTCCTCACCACTGCCATTTGTGTCCTATTCGCAAAGGCGATAAACAAGGGCTGGATAAAGTACTACTGGGTAGGTGTTGTACTCCAACACACTTTCCAGACTTTTGTATTGGTCGCGGTCATCACGTGGACGTATCATCGGTAAGCATACATCCCGGTTCCTCATGGTGTGCTGAACGAGATGTGAACAGACAATGGCCATGGGTCCAATCTGGTTTTCTGACTTTGCATTCTCTCGTAATGATCATGAAAATGCATTCCTATATCTCCGTCAACGGCGATCTCCACGATATCTTCCAGCGCTCGCAACGAATCCTTGCTCATCTTCGTTCCCTCACAGAAGATCCGTCAGTCGGAGGGTGGGATAAAGCATTTCTCGATGCCAGGGCCCATCTCGAGTCAAGTTCGAGCGAAACTCACTCCGAAGCTGAATCGGATTCGCAGATCAATTTACAGGGCTCAGAGGTTGTGATAATGAGCTCAATTCCCGACCCACAGCCGGCAGATGCGCTTCGGCGAAGGTTGGTGACCGCTTCGAATGGCGCTGTAGTCGAGCTTGGCGCGCCAGTTGTCGAGGGTACCACTCCAGACTCCAGTAGTCCTTCAACTCCCGATACCTCTGGCATCGACCCGCTTTCCTTGACACCGACATCAACACCGATATCGATACTTGTTCATCATCCATCTCCGGCTATCGCTTTTGTAGCTCACGAGTTCCTTGAAGTCGATGCTGAACTCGTGTCTATCGGAACCGAACGAGTGAGATACCCGCTGAACTTGACCTGGAAAAACTTCTGTATCTACATGTTGATCCCAACTCTTGTATACGAGTTGGAGTATCCTCGCACCGATCGGTAAGCTCTGATTGGTTTTGCATGTGTTTGAACTGACTGTAGCTTTACGTGAACTCCAGTATCCGTCCTGAATATGTCTTCGAGAAGACCGTCGCATTTATGGGATCTTTCGCCCTCCTTTATACAGTAACAGAAAGCTTTATCATACCACTCACACCTTCCGCAGACCAGTCATTCTTTCGCTCGTTATTGGATTTAGCCCTGCCGTTTATGATTGCTTATTTATTGCTTTTCTACATCATATTCGGTAAGTTCTTATCGGAACCCTTCGGTTGGGTCACTAATACTTCGATCCGTGTCGCGAAGAGTGCATATGTAATACATTCGCCGAGTTATCATAGTGAGCATTGTACTGGCTCAGCTCTTTGGAGGTGTGAGCTCACCCACCGAATAGTTTCGCGGATCGGCAATTCTACGAAGACTGGGTATGGCTCTCGTACATGACGCTGCCGGAACATACTGAACTGACTTTTACCTCCCATTTGCAGTGGAACTCAACGTCGTGGGACGAGTTCTCTCGTAAATGGAACAAGCCTGTCTACCAGTTTCTTCTTCGACATGTATATGCGTCGTCGCTTGCCGCATATCCGTCCCTTTCTCGTACAGGCGCGATGTTCGTCACATTTTTGCTGAGCGCCGCAGTTCATGAGTTGGTGATGGTTATCGTCACGCGGAAGCTCAGGTGAGTAGTTGATCGACGTGGAAGATATTCACGGTGTTGAAATTTAGGGTAGATTCTACTTGTTCTTCATGCAGCTTGTCCAGATCCCACTCATCATTGTCTCGCGCGCGCCAATGCTTAAGCAGAACAGACTCATGGGCAACGTTGTGTTCTGGATTGGTCTTTATGCGGGCTTTCCGTTGTTGTGCGTGGCGTATGTCGCCTATTAAGAAGTCATCGGGATATACCCCCGAAGTGAGAAGCCCTCCATAGATTTGGCGTTCGTCTTTTACTACCACAACTGTTATTTATGACCACCAACACCACGGATTCTTAGATAATAAATAGTTACTCCAATCGACTGCGGTATGACTCAAGCCTATCAAAATTGACTGCGGTCCGTAGGTCGGCCTCGGGTGGCACGAGAGGCAACAAATCTGAATGCACACCACGATAACGAATCTAAACACACTTCATCTGGATAACATCGCCGCGCAATCAGAACTGAGATTTGCAAGGCAGACGACGTGCCGGATCACATGGAAAGTGTTACATTGGCATGACAGAGATAACAATTCATCCTGGACAAGCTGTGATTCGCAAGATTTAGCGTTTGGATGTCGAGTGAGCCAAAGGTGTACTAGAGAGACCCACCAGGTGGCGCGGCGAGTGCCGAGGTAGCACGCGAAGCTGCACGGTGCTGGAACTCAGCATGACATTCACTCAAGCTCAGAGCCTGGGCCGTGAAAAAGTTTTGTGATGCCTGAAACTTTTAATGACTGACCTTGAAGATGAAACAAACCCCAATTGAAGGTCTACTGGGCCAGTGCACTGAGTTGGAGGTCGGAATGAGACACACATCCCGCATTATGTTGAGCCGAGCACAAATTATATTTCCGCTATACCCGGCATGCCATCGGTATTTGCTACAGCACTACCACAATCTGGTCTAGCCAGAGCTTGTTCCCAAACACGACGAGCGAGCGAGCAAGCAAACGGCCGGTCTGATTTAGTACCTCAAAGATGCTATTAAATGTCGGTTCCTACTAGTATGCTATCCGTTACGAGACATTCTGCTGCGGTGACGTCTATTGGCGAACGTGCAAGCAAGTTGCCAGTAAGAGTGTGTCATCTATATTGACTAATTTACCATCCCTCTTGGGGATATTACCTATCGCGTTCCTCGACTCGCTTCTTTCAAACGGCCGCAGTATGAAAGGAAATTCTAGTACGTCCTACCAGCATGACCGCTCTGGCAGAGGGGACCACCCGCCCAACCCCCGTCGTCCAAGATGAGCTTACCCCGCTCCTACCGACCCCGCACCCCAAAAGGACGCGAACACCCTTGCCAACTGTCCAGCTCGGTATCTTGCTCCTGATTCAATTTGCTGAACCGATATCCTCCATGTCCATATATCCTTATATCAATCAACTCGTTGGCGAGCTCGATATCACGGGAGGGGACAAGCGCAAGGTGGGATACTACGCGGGATTGTTAGTAAGTGGCCACAGTTCCCCTTTCGAATTTCGCATCCTATAGATCGTCATAGGAATCCCTCTTCTTTGTCACGCAGTCCATGGCCGTAATGCATTGGAGTCGTTTATCTGACCGAATTGGCCGAAAACCAGTGATCCTGATCGGCCTTGCCGGTTTATCTGTTTCGATGACCTGTTTCGGGCTCTCCAAAACGTTTCTGCAACTTGCAGTCAGGTGAGTTGAAAGTCGAAGCTCCTGGGTATCCAACCGAGTTCTTTCAGTCGATGTATATGTGGTTTATTGAACGGCAATGTCGGGGCCACGAAGAGCATGATTGGCGAACTGACGGACTCGACAAATATAGCCCGAGGCTTCGCTCTCATGCCGATCGGATGGTGTGTTGGATCAACTTTGGGGTGAATGTCGGCTTGTTTTCATGTACACTTTTGCCTATCGCTAATATTACCTCACAAGGCCATTTATGGGGGGTGCTCTCGCTCGACCGGCGGACCACTTTCCCGACCTCTTTGCCGGTCCTTTCTGGGAAACTTATCCTTATTTTCTTCCGAGCGGCGTGGCCGCCTCGGTCGTAGCAGTGACGACCATAATCCTATTCTTCTTTTTGGAGGAGGTCGGTCGGGACATCTCAGGCGCCTCTTGGACAATCGCTCACCCGTTCATAGACCTTGGGAGCAAAGCGCAAACATAGTCGTTCTTCAGAATCGGTCGCCGTTATCGAACCAGATCCAGAGCAACTTGTATCACACACCAAGCTACCGATTCCCCTTCGGGACCTCTGCGTACCATCCATCATCTATCCCGTCGCGTGCTACGCCATCTTGGGATACCTCGACATCTCCGCAAGGTCCCTCCTCCCCCTGTTCTTTTCCACTCCGATCACCTATGGGGGTCTAAGCCTATCCCCATCCAGCATCGGCGCATGCCTAGGCCTACTGGGCCTCGCCGACGGCATTTTCCAACTCTTGTTCCTCGCCAAGCTCGTCGATTGGATGGGTCCCAAACGTCTCTTTTGTAGAGCGATCCTGTGCTACATCCCACTCATGCTCCTCTTCCCACTCATGAGCTGGATCGTTCAAACGCGCGGCGTCGTCGACGCGTGGATTTACGCCTGTATCGGTGCGCAACTCGTGCTGATCGTCTTATGGGACGTTGCGTTCGGTGCGTGTTCAAAAGAACCGTCTTGCAATGCCTTTTTGAAACGATGTCCACGTGTGAATGCGTGGCCGTTGCCCTTTACAGCGTGTGTGTTCATGTTCATCACCGCGGCCGCGCCGTCAAAGAATACGCTGGGATCCATCAATGGCATGGGTCAAACCTCGGCGTCCATCGCACGCGCGATTGGACCTGCGATCGCGACCTCCCTGTATGCGTTCTCGAACGAGCACCACATTTTGGGAGGCCATGCCGTGTTTGTTTGGCTCATGCTTCTGGCTGTCGTTTTCAGATGGTTTATTCCATTTGGTCTTCCGGACGAGTTTCATGTTCGAGACGAGTAGGGTGTGCTGGGTAGCCATCCCATTCTTCGTTCTCTTCCGAGAATTTTAGAAAGCAGAACATGAATGGGTAGAGGTGCCAGACTTGGAACACGACACATAAGCGTAGAGATCCTGTACCTTGTGCTGGTTGGGCATTTCCGTTTTCATCCTCTCCGGCAGAGGTTCCGGACTTTATATAAAGTTCCTGCAGAGCTGTGGAGGTGGAAGACGTTCCATGTTCCTAAATATGCATGACGGGGAATACTACTACGCGCGAAAACATACGTAGGGTGTTGATCTCCAACAAAGATAACAACAGCACAAGGCTCATCATACTGGCGAGACAGGTAAGGAAAGCATAAGGGGTCACTGAACGGGATGTCCGTTCATGATCTTGTCTATCGTTTTTGTCCGCAAAGGCGTGTCTGCAAAGAGTGTCTTGACGAGCTTGACGAGCTCGTCGATCTCAAAGTCCACCAATGCACCTTCTTCGAAGAGATATGTCAGATCTACCATGGACGCTTCCTGGAGGAATAAAAGAAAAAAAAGTCAGTCCAAGATGCGATCTGGAAAGCAGACCATCGCGTACCAGGAGTTCCGATAGATAGGAAAATTTTAACCACGAAGGAACATAGGAGACGACGAACGAAGACTGGAGAAATGAAATGGATCAACCAGGGATCATCGTTGCGCCAGTCATCGAGAACCTGCTCACCTCGCTTGTATTCTCCACGAACAACCCCTCGAGTGCCGTCAAGATCCGACAAAGTTCGCTCAGCTTGTGCGACTCCACTTCAGGTATATCCGATATCGCCAAGATACTATCCAGGATTCGTGACAAGACACCATCGACGACCAATCCTACTGCCGTGTAGTACTTGCTTTTTGGAAGGATCGACTTCGTATGAACGGCTGAGCGAGTGACAGAGAGTTCAGAGGTGCGTGCTCACCTTCCACGCGTGTGCAACACTTCGTACATCCCGAAGAACTCGAGTGATCACCATCTCGCACTCGTCATAACGCTCTTGGTCCGACGTGTCCGTGAAGCCATCCGCATCCGCTAAAACATCTTCCAGAACCACTATTTGTTTGTCCTGAGGTTGAGCAGAGTCAATGCGAATATGGATTCCAACGACAGTAATGACCACTTACAATGCCTTGGTAGAACCAGCTATCTGCTAGAACCATGAGGTCGTCTTTGCATTCCTCCAGCCTTTCTTGGACACTAGGCAGCCCTTGTTCACTTTTCAACACGCGAGCTATCTCCTCCGAAAGATGATAGCAATCGTTGGAAAATTGCATACGGCCAACAGGTTGTGATAACCTCGATGCAGCCGCGACAAGATACAAGGCACGGTACAAGTCAAGGACCAGAGCGCCAGATTGCATGATCAACATGCCAGGAGTCGAAATGGATGGCGAAGACTTGGAGAATATGCCTGAGGATGCAACCGCTTTGCCTTCGTGAACAGCGTCCTCGACAGCTCGGACAATACGCCGAACGAGCACCGATACCGAATACGAGTCCTTGGTGACGGTATTGGCGTTTCGTGGAGGTTTGGAAGGTAGGTGATGGCCATTTGTTGGTGGATAACCGTTGGAGAGCGATTGTTGTCGGCCGCTCGAAGCCGACGCTGCCAGTGCTGGCTGAAGAGGCGGAGCTATGGAAGATGCTACAGGTGGACGGTCTGGTAGAGTCCCATCGTTGGCATCAGCCCACGGATCATCATCCCAAACTTCGTCTTGTTCGGCGGGTTCCTCTGGGGTAACTTCAGCGGAATCCTGGGAACTTCTCTCGGGTTGTGCTTCAGCCAGTTCATCGTTCCAGCCCCAAGCTTCATTCGGCTCTGGCTCTGGCTCCTCCAAAGAATCTGGTTTCGAAATGGGGGGTTCTTCTGGTGCCTCCGCGTCGTCATCGAAGCCCCATGCGTCCTCTGTATCGAAGCTCGAGCTTGACGAATCCGTCTTCGACACGTTGTCATCGTGCAAATTCCGATGATCTGCCAGAGTAGGGGCAGCAGGTGCAGGATCTACACTGGGCTGAGTGACGGTGATGGCCGTGACAAGTTCGGCAGAAAATGTGTCTTTGGGACAGGACGCGCTGGCCAGAATGATCTTCCTAACGTCGTCGAGGATGCACTGTCGTCGTCCTCTCTCGTAGTGTGCGCAAACATTGTCAACCCAGTTCCTAATCTCCCTTTCAAAAGTGTCTCCTTTGAGCAGCCCAACGATGTATTTCGTCTCAAAACCGACAGAATTTCTCGTCAGCTCCAGGAATGTAGGGAGGGCATCCAATTTTGAAGGCAGGGAAGGAATGAGCAGGCGGGTCATGATAGATTTCGTCAATGGTTTATCAAGACTTCTCAGAAAGGTCTCGCATTGTGACTGAGGTAGGCAAGGAAACAGGTTGTCATTCATGAATTCCAGGATACGTGATAAATTGCCTAGAGGTGTTGCACCATGGTTGGTGGATGAGGGGAGGCGTTGCAGTCTGTGGATGAATGAACCAAATTGATCCGGTTCTTGTGAAATTGACAACGAGGTAGGATGATCAAGAGTGTGTTCAATATAATGTGTGGTTATGTCACGCCGCAAACTTGTCATATGTGCGGACAAGGAAGACGAGGACAGCGAGGACAGCACAGCAGATAGTGGTATGGGGTTCGCTGAATTTGGAACTGCGCGAGAGATATAAACATCAGAGTCTTGGACAAAACCTTGGGACCAACCAAGAACAAAGGGTCGAATGATGACGTCTGTCGAGGAGACCACCACGCTTTGCGTGTACGCATTGTTCAGAAGCTCTTCGATCCGGTTCGTGAGTACACGTAACTTGGACTACGGGCTGGATTTAGATACACGAGCACGTCTAGCTACGAAACTACGCACCCTCATATCCGACGTGATGGTCGCCTCCCCCAGGGGTGGAGGTGTCGTGTCAAGTAACTGGGTCAATTTAGCACTCGCTGGTACCGCCGCTGGAAGATCGCCTGATTCCATAAGGTGTTGCACCTTTTCGAGCTGAGTCTTGCATTCCGAGAGGTGTGACAGAGACGCGTGCAGTACGTCTGCGTTTAAGGACGCTTGAGCAAGAGCTTGGTGCCTCCTGAGTGCTGCCAGAAGTGTTGGGGTAAGACCACTCTAAACGATTTGATGACCACCAGTCCTGCGAATCACAATTCAAGCCGTACCTCTGGGTCTGAGACCGCATGGTTGAGCGCATCCACGTCACTTGCAAGACCTCGCAGCCGCTGCTGAGCAGACCTTGCCGAGGCCAACTGGGCCTCAAATGCAGGGAGGTTTGCATGTATACGGTCGTGAATGCGTTTCTGCTCGTGCTGGTTGAGTTGTGCGTCAACTAGATTACGGGGGACGGCGCACCTTGGTGAGACATATGGACTCGTCCAGCTCCGCTCGCCATGAGGATGCAACGGTGGAGTCGAGTGACTGGAACGAGACTGAATCGAGCTTGGACAAAATCTGGGAGGATGCGTCGACCTGTCGGGGAAGATGCGACGGGATGGAGAACGTCATGGCTGCTTCCTTCTGACTTGGCGAACAACCAATATCATTACTACTCTCCACCAGGTCACGTGGTACAGGACAGGGGCAATTGGAATTGATGTACAATGAAAGCAACAAGATTACGACGACGATATCTATGCTAACGAGCTGGGTATTGGACGAGACCAAGTCCGAAAGGACAGAGGCAATGTGGTCTTCCTCTCAAGTGAAACGCTTGAATGTAAATCTGCACATAGAACAAAAAGTCAGACAACGACCGAACGACTCCGTTCGAATACGACGCACCCAAGGAATGCGAGGTCTTTGTCTGACCCAACTTGCTCGACCACCTCGAGCTGGTCAGACACATTCCCGAGCTCGTCCGTGGGGAAGTAAGTCGTGTCCGTAATGGACGACAATGCCGGAACAAAAGGAGGCGCGATATAGCGTAGGTTCTCCCAGTCGCAACCGTAGAAGAATGGTTGGTTCTTGATATCATTCACACCGAGTCGCTGATTAGCCCAATTCATCATGCTAAACGGGGGAGATTAAGCTTTGGAACGGAAATGGCGCTCGCCAATGACCCACCCCCGGATCAAGTGCTCGGCTTCCTTGCTGAGATGTACCTCGTCGGGGAAGTACAAGTAATTGGGCCACTCAATGATCTTCTTGTACGTGTCGCTTGGGTTCTCTGAACAGAACGGCGCGTAGCCAACAAGACACTCAAACATGATCGCGCCCAAAGACCACCAATCACACTCTTTACCATACCCTTTTAGCATGAACACCTCAGGTGCAATATAGTCAGGCGTGCCTAATGAGGACTCAGCTAAATCTGCGGAGAATGTTTGAGTCTACCCACCGACAGTGGAGTATGCCTAGAGAATGGACCTTTCAGCAAACATGCATAATCGCTGGACGAACCAGACTCACGAGCTTCCGGCGGTTGGCCTTCCAGGTGGCTATTTGTTCTCGGCTCATCGTGAGGTGAATTGCATTAACCTGCACACTGTTCCGCGCAGGATCCCGTTGCTTGTCTTGCTCTATGAGGCGCTTATAGTAATCCCCATCGGTCGTCTTGTGAAGACCGGTAGAGAGACCAAAGTCGGACAACTTGAGGTGACCGTTCTTGTCGATCAGGATGTTGTCGGGTTTGATGTCGCTGATTCGGCGTGATCAGGCATCGCGTCAAGATTCGGAGGAGGTACATACCGATGAATGTATCCCAGGTCATGTACCGCTTCTATAGCAAGGATACACTCTGCCATGTAGAATCGCGTGACATCCTCTGAGAATACATCATATTTCATGAGCATGGTCATGAGGTCGCCTCCAGGAAGGAATTCCATAATGAGATAGAGGTATAACGGGTCTTGGAAAGAATAGAACAACTGGACCACCCATGGGGACGTTGACTCAGCCAATAGATCACGTTCCGCACGGACGTGGGCAAGCTTAGGTCCGCGAATGAGATCATCAGGCCAGGGTGCAAAGGATGCATCCGACTGACCTGATCCCGTTTCAACATCTCCGCTTTTTGCAACGTCTTCATCGCATACACCTTGCCAGTATCCACTTTTTGGACGAGGCGAACCTGTGCAAAAGGAATGTTATAATATGCAGGAAGAAGCATGCGAACCCCCTTCTCACCTCTCCAAACGCACCCTTTCCAATTACCTTGACTGTCCGGAAGTCCGACAAACGTATCTTGGTTCGCCGAAGCCTGAGGTGCTGTGACTCGAGCTTACGATACTTGCGTATCTCACGTTCCTTGGCTTCGTTGGGGATCACGCCCTGATTGATTTTTTGCTCCAACTCGACTCGACTGTGTGTGTGATAGGAAATGGGCGGTGAGACGACAGAAGACATCTGGACGATCACAGCAGCGTACCGACCGTTCCGCTCGATGGCGACATCGACGGCGAGCTTGTAGTAGGACTCGAGCTTGAGCTTGGCAGCGGTTGCGCGGGAGACGGCATCGGACGAGAAGCCCTCGGTGCTTCGTTCAAAGTAAACATAGTCCTCGCCACGCGCCTTGCTTGCCGTACTTGGTGCGGGAGAAGGCGAACGATCTTGACCAGATGCCTTGTGTGGGTTGAGACCGGTCGCGCTGCCAGAGGATTCCGTGGACGGACGTTGACTCATAACGTTGAAACTTGAAGGAAGTCGTGGACGACTGAAACAGGATGGAAAAAATGTAAAACGGAGGTCGATCGCCAAAAAATTGACCGGGGCTTGTGTAAATGAACGTAAGAAAGGCCCCGGTACGCGTACAACGTTGCCATTGAAATCAAATTTAGGCTAGTGAGAATATGAACCGGTCCATAGTACAACTCTGCTACGTCCGACTAGGTTGTCTTGTCACTGGGCCTACCTACTACTGATCGTCAAGTAGGCAGCTTTTCTAGTACACGTTACTTAATACGAGTCTCACACGACCGTTGTTTAGATCCGAAGCCATTGCCAAACAAACGCCCTTAACTTTGGCCAAATCCGTACGCGTCCGACGACAACCACTGCAGCCGCCATGACAGACCTCACATTCGACACGTTGATGGACGATGGAAACTACCTGGGCTCGGACAGAGCCAGGATGGAAAACAAGGTCATCTTGGACGAGCTAGAACGCAAAAAGAAGGCACGCAGTATGGCCGTGCCGACAGACGACAATCGTGTCAAGGCAAGGCTGCGCGAGATCGGCGAACCCATCACGCTTTTTGGTGAACGCGTGCGTGCATCTTCCCTTGTCATTTTGTGACGCCATTCACGTAGGAAACAGGCAGCCGACCGGCGAGATCGTCTGATATATGTATTGTCTCAAATCAATGCTGCCCGAGGGGAGGAGCTCCAGATGAAGGAAGAAGAGTCATCTGAAAGCGAAGAAGAGGTGCGTCCCAAGAGTCTCCCCGACTCCCTTGTCTTCAATTCGTCCACAGGAAGAATTCTACACTGAGGGCTCGCTCGAACTGCTCCAAGCCAGGAGGCGCTTAGCGGAGTATTCCCTGCCCAGGTTGGATTTTACCTACCAATAGGCGATATCAGTAAGGTGCTTACAACATCCTACCCTCTTCGTCATTGCAGAGCTCAAAAACGAGTCGCCCAGCATCGCATACATGCCAAGCTGCCCCTCGCACGCATCATCGACCTACGGAAGAAAATATTTGGCGAAGTCAAGGTAGTCGGCCCGTAAATGGTTGCTCGCGCGTGCGTACTGACATCACCGGCAGCGGTTCAGTAACCTTGGTTCTCAGATCGGCGACGACCGACCTATATCACAAGTCCGGTTCGCCCCCAATAGCATGATCCTTGCCACCGGCAGTTGGTCGGGTGCCGTCAAACTATGGAATGTTCCTGCATGCACGCCCATACGAACGTTGCGTGGTGAGCAAATAAATGTGCTTGTACCACGTAATAACAGTCTTATTGCCTACAGGTCACGCGGATCGTGTGGGAGGCGTTGCCTGGCATCCACAAGCCACGCTCACTCAGGGTGAGGGATTGGTCAATCTCGTCTCCGGGGCGGGGGACATGAGCGTCAACCTGTGGTCTTTGAACAGGTGTGCACTGTCCGATGCGCCGGTCAAATCGCACCACTAAGCACACATCAGCGACGCCCCACTCGCCACCATGAAAGGGCACGCAGACCGGATCTGTCGCGTTGCGTTCCACCCATCGGGCGACTACGTCGCATCTGCATCGTTCGACACGTCCTGGCGACTGTGGGACGTGGCGACTGCAAAAGAATTACTCCTGCAAGAAGGTCATTCGAAAGAAGTCTACTCGGTCGAATTCCAAGACGACGGCGCGCTCGTCGCATCCGGGTCCGTCCTCTCCCCGCCTCCCTTTCTAACCCTAACCTCGTTACCAGCGGTCTGGACGCCATCGGGCGCGTATGGGATCTACGCACGGGCCGAACGGCTATGGTCCTCGACGGCCACGTCCAAGCCATTTTTGGCATTGCCTTTTCCCCTAACGGGTGCGTTCTCCGCTTTCCATTCAAAATCCCAGAACCTCCGGCGATGGCTGACGTAATGTTGTGGGTCCCAGTTACCAAATCGCGACAGGCGCCGGCGACGACACGATCCGGATATGGGACATGCGTTCCCTGAAAGCGCTCTACACCATTCCTGCGCACGTTTCCAACGTCGCCGACGTCCGGTTTTTCCGGAGTGACGGGTTACCGCCGAGCGTGCCTGTCAACGGTGAGGTCGTCATGAACGGTGTGGGGGCTTCCAACGAGGAAGCGGGCGTAGACAAGAGTGGGGACGACGACGACGACGACGGAGCAGAGTGGGGTTACCGCTCGGGTCTCTACTTTGCAAGTGCGGGATACGACGGTTTCGTCAAGCTGTGGAGCGCAGATGACTGGCAACTGCTGCGCACGCTTACGACAGATTCTGGAAAGGTCATGTCGGTGGATCTCACTATGGATGGTCGGCTGCTCGCGTCTGGAACATATAACCGCAACTTTCAGTTGTTTGCGCCCGAGGACGTCACTGTGTAGGTTGTGCGGGTGATAATGATTACACGATCGTGCGTGATACAGGGCAAGAAAAAAAAAAAAAGGCGAGAGCGCATTGCATATACAAAAAAATTAGATTACACCATCCCTGACCTATTCCAGGCGGGAGATTGAGTCAGTCGCAAGAATTGGATTACGGCTCATAAAGAGGCCACTGGCGTATGTACCTTTTGCATAAACCCGGATACGCGAACAATGTCCACCACTTGTGCTTCGCTCTCCATCGCAATCACCAGGTTTTCCAGCATCTGAACAAGCAATGCAAGCGTAAACACAATGTACAAGCTCAACGTTCAACACCACCAGGCGACTCACGTCCTCCACCTTGTCAACGGGGATCCCAGTGCAGAGCGCGACGATCCTCTTGCACTGGTACTCCTTTTCTGCGCTCGCTCCCTGCAAAGACTTTAGTTTTGCCTCCATCAACTCCTCCATTCTCAAATGCCACGTGTTCAGTCGTCGTAATCGTATCAGGCTCGCGACAGAGTCAGTCCCTGGTATTGGAGGCTCGATCTCGACACTCAAAGAAAAGTCCATCGAACCTGCGATTCCCGCCATGGTGGAGCTTGGCCCCCGCCATTGGAATGCAGGACCGGCCGTTTCCCGGCCGTCTCTACCAGACAGGTCTGTCCTTCCTGTCCAGTCGAAGTTGTCTTCCTCTGCAATCGCTTTTTCAAGATTTCGTATTCGCTGATGCACCTGGTCGAGTTCTGCACATCGGCCTTGCCATACTTGTATCTGTTTTCGTTGCTCCGAGAGCTCTCGGGTGGCAGCGCGGAGGTGAGCTTGGGTCACATCGAGCGAATCTTGCTTGGATTTGATTTCTGCAGAGAACTCGGCGCTGAGATTGTGGATCATTGCCGTCATGTCTACGAGTGGGTGAACGCCGAATACCACCGCAGCAAGAAAGGAAACGTACCTGCAGTGATATCCTGGCTCTTCTGCACTGGAGCTGAGAACCCTGTCCGCAATGACGCCAGTAGGTCCTCCGCCCGAGGGCCGCCGCTTAGCTCCTGGAAAATAAATTGAGCACCGGTGGATCTGTTGTGCACCGCGGCACCTACCTCAACCTCTACCCCGAAATCGCCGGGACGGAGGCCAAGTTTATTTGGCAATATTCGGTTAGCACCGACATCCAACAATGTTCTTACCAAGCTTCGATTCCCGATGCGTGCGGCGATATTCAGGGCGGTATCGCCATGTTCGTCCTGAAGATCGACGATGGACCTAAAGTCACCGCCCTGGTTCTGTGCTATCCACATGAATATCTGATCGAGGTAATATCGGGCACAGACTGCACGGCCTTGTATGCCAGCAAGATACATGATATGATGCAGGACTGATTTTCTGGAGGTATCAAGGGTGCATATAGACTGGTGTAATGCCTGAACAATGACGTTGAAAGTTTGTTGGTCAGAGTTGTGGGTGTCGATGGAGGCACGCATGAGGGGAGTCTCTCCGGCGGAGTTGCCACGGTGTATGTCAGCACCTGCAGCGATGAGCTGCTCTATGATGTTCTGGCGACCAAGGGATGCGGCGAGGTGAAGCGCCGAGTGGCCCTTGTCGTCGAGGAGAATATCCACGTCGAGCGGAAGGGAAGGGTCCGGGGTAAATTCGCGGAGGAGATGAAAAACAGGACTCGGATCGTCTTGTCGGCAGATGGCAGCGACGAGCTGTGCACGACGTGCATCTCTAAAGATGGAAGGGTCGCGCACCAGGGGTGATTTTGTAGAAAAGCGGAGAGGGAGAGGGTCAGCGTCTACGCCGTTGACCGAGTTGCCATTTGTAGAAGGGGGATGGGGAGAAAGGGCCAGACAGGGTGAGGGCGCGTCGTTGAGGGAGGTGGCGTGTTGGGGTTGGGAAGAAGGGGCGGAGGATTGAGAGGGTTCGGGTTGTGGAGTAGGCTCCTTGCGAGGCCGCTTGGGCGGAGAGGGGCCTTCGTCTTGTAGAGGGGATGGGCGGATGTCGGCGGGCGCGTCGAGGAGGGGTTGGGACGCGTGGTGGGGATGGGAGAGGGGCTGGGTGGTGGAGACGACTTCCGAGTCCGATCTGGCTCTCTTGAGGGATTGTTGGTTTAAAGGTGGGGTCGGGGAAGGTGCGCTGTGGGAATTGACGGATTGGATTGTACAGGATGGGAAGATGGCGGACCTGGAGGGAGCGAGGGCGGAAGTCGAGGGGGTAAAGAGGCCCTGGGCGCGACCCTGGTTGAGGAGACGGAGGGCGGAGCCAGGCATCATGGAGGCGGAGGGGAGGACAGACTGAGGGTAGGCTGGTGCAGAGAAGGAGGACGCGGCCGAGATTGGGCGTGAGGACGGGGCGGTGTTTGCGGCGGGGAGGGAGGTGAGGGAGGTTGAGGAGGGCGTAAAGTCGAAGAGCGGGGCGAGGAGGGGCGCGACGCCATACTGGGCGGCAATATCACGACCGCGGTCGAGTGGAATCCTGGGAAATGGGTGAGAAAGGAGGCAACTGGGGGTGTGTGGGACATGTACCAGGTGCCTTGGTATTTACCGTATCCGCCCTGTACGATTTCGTGTTTTCCGGGAAGGATTTCCTTCTCGAGTATTTTTGTGCGTCTGCCCTTTTCTATGCCGGCGACCTTGAGGATCTGTGTCGCATTGACATACGAGTCACCGCGTCTGCGCATGACGGCGATGCCACGGACCATGCACTCGTAGACCTGGAGAGAAGAATGAAACGAGTTGGGGGGGAAGGGATAGCAATACAAACCTGGACGGACGAGTATACGGCATTGTATATTTTGACGGGGGGTGGCTGGACAGGGAGCATGAAGACGACTGGAGTGGTGCCCGGGACGCGACTCGGATGGGACGCGCGCTGTCGGAGCTGTAATCCGTGGGAGATTCGCACGTGGTGATCCGCACGCTGCGCTGCATGGAACGACAACCATTGCTGGGGGGTGTCTCCGTATGGCCCATCATACACGCCATCAGAGCGGTCAGTCAACCTCTCACCGCCATCCACCGTGTTCATGCTCACTAGCTCTCCCTCACAGGACGTTATCGTGCGTAATATTATCTGACCGATGGTGACTGACTGACTGCCAAGGCTGTCTACAGCACTATATCGGTCCGTCTCTCTTCCTTTTGCCTCTTCTCCTCACTCATCTTGAAACAGATGCTCCACTCACCCTTGAGGCGGTCCGTCGTCTCCCTTCTTTTTCCTTCCCGTCTCACCCGCCCACAGCTCACAGCCCCCGACCTTACCTACACACTCATCCGCCCCCTCGAGGACAAGTACAACGCCGTCCAGCGCGCGGGAAACAAGTCCGTCGTATTTGCCTTTCTCCTGAACAGGATCTACTTCATTCGCGACGAGAACAACCTCACAGATGGCCCTCTCTCCACAACCCGCGCCGCACTCTGCGAACTCCTCGCTATCCGCATCCTCCGCGACAACGGTAGCAGTGTCCTGGATCTGGTCTGCACTCTCACCACTTCCTGGCCAGTCTGGTCCGGCGCAGACCCTCACGTCCTCCAACTCGCCAGACAGCTACGTGACGCCGACCTCGAGGACCACGTCGGAAATGCCATCGAAATGGCCATCATCTCAAAGGCTCGCCGCTTCATAAAAAGCTCCCCGTGTCAACGAGTCATAGATGCAATCTGGATGTATGCGCCTCCCTTTCCACTCGCCCTCTCCCTCTGACAGCCCTAACAGTGGAAAGTGTGTCTACCAGCCCGAGTGTAGTCACGCCATCCTCTCAGACGTATGCCATCCCCCATATTTTCCCTTTTCCTGAACATACCTCTCTTCAGCGTTACAAACGCACTCCCATTCACTTTTACGATCCTTACAAGGCTCCCCTTCTTGACCACTACCGGTACGTCTTCTCTACCTTCTCCCCGTCCCCTCTCAATCCCCTCTCCAGTCTCAAGGTTCCCGCTATCCGTGCCGTCTTGGAGTATATAAAGTACACCCCGTTTCTCCTTCTCTGCACCCTCACTAACGTTTTTCAGCTTCTTGATCCTCTTTATCTTGTTCGTTATAGCTATCGAGATGAACCAACGTCACAGGATAAACATTCCTGAAACGATATTCATGGTGTATGCCCTCGGATTCACTCTCGAAAAACTCGCAGCCATGCAAGAACACGGCATCAAGGGTAAGCTGTCATATCTCCTCCGCCCCACCCCACTCACCTCCTACAGTTTACTTCAAGGGTACTTGGGTGAGTCCTGTGGCACTCGTCCCGAGATTATGGAAGTCGTCTGATTGAAGTACCGTATCTAGAACGGTTTCGATCTAGCCTTTGGTCTGATATCCCTCAACGTCATCCTAACCTGCCCCATCTAATCTCATTTCGTCATAGTAACTGCATACTTTATCTATGCAGTATTTAGGATATATGGCATCGTCTACCATGGTAATAATCTTTCCTTTCCTTTCCTTACCATCCTGACATGGACTACAGATCAATGGGCTAGAGACATCGGCATAGACTTTCTGGCAGTTATCGCCTGCTTACTATTCCCGAGGTGAGATCCTTCTGCTTGACGACTTGCCAGTTCCTTTAGCGCTCGCAGACTCGCTTTTGTCACGCTAAAGAACAACCTCATGGTCCTCTCTCTCCGCGCCATGATGATGCAGTTTGTTGCCCTTATGCTCATCGCGGCCTTCTGCTTCTGCGGCTTCCTTTATGCATTGTGGACGTGAGTGACTCAACGTCCTGTATGAATCAACCTAACCAGCGGTCAGCTTGGGTCGCAAGAGCGCAGGGTATGTTCCACGGTTCCTGTTCTGTTTCACGCCGGTTGACCTCGTTTTACTAGATACTCCTCAGGGTATTACTCATATTTCCTTCCATTCCAACCTTGTTCAATATTCCGTCGTGTAGCACTATCGCGTGGTGGATGCTTGACATCTGGTTTGGACTCGACGCGATTGGTTTCAATACGGCAGGTCAGTCTTTCGCATGCGTATCCTTCTAGCTTTTCATTCGTGCAGGCGAATTTGATCCCGTGTTCGGCCCTATCCTCATGATCATGTATGCATGCCTGAGCAACACGCTGTTGCTAACCGGTGCGTGGTCATTTTATTGCAACTTTTGAGGCACTTCATACAGTAATGCAGTGCTCGTTTCTGTAAGTGCACCCCCAACAGTAACATTGATGGTATTCCTGATACATTTGTGGATAGATCTTGTCGAATACATTCGCGAGAATCAGTGAGGATGCCGCCGCCGAGGTTGGTTTCGAGTTCCCAGCCTCCAGTTGCTCGCTCATCTTGCCATTTGTAGGCCATGTTTAGGAAAGCGGTTTCTACGATTGAGGGGTACATCCGCGCCCTGTCATACTTCGTTCTTTGGTTGCTGACACATGACACACTTATAGGGTCAAAGCCGACTCGCTGTTTTCTTATCAACCCCCCATCAATTTGGTCGCCGTTTGCATCCTTCTTCCCGCTAGTTATGTTCTGACTCCGAGATGGTTCCACAAGGTAAGCGGTCGATACCTTCTTAGTGATGTCCCCACTGACTGGGCGGGAGGTGAACGTGTTTCTGATAAGGTCATGTGCCTTCGGCATTTCTAAGCCACTTAGTGCTTACCTTACCCCCCACGCAGAGTTACGAATTTTCCCATCCTCCTCCTCATCGCGTGGTATGAACGTGAGTCGGCAACTCAGACATCCAGTTGCGCTTGCTCATGTTGGCACAGGTCAGGCGAAGAAAACTGCCTCGCTCGGATTCTACGAAACGATCACATCCTTGTTTGAAAAGATGGTAGAAGGTTTGCCTCGCCCGCTCAAATGGTTGTGTGAGTCGATTGGTTACTCTTCTCAATGACGCAGGTAATGATCGTCCACCCCTTACAGGCTTGTTCGAAGGCCTGGCAGGATCTGGTACCGACATCGATGTCGTACGTTCTGTTTCTTTTCAAACGAATGCAGGACGTTCAGCCATTGTCAGATCTTTGACATCGAAGAGGAATTGGCACATACTTTAGAAACCGAAGATGGCTCGGACCGCATTTTCATTGAAGCGCCCCATAACGGCGGCCTGGACCACCGGGTATCCCGCAAACCAAGGCGTCCGTCCACGCGTTCTCTCCGCCCAGCGCACCCGCCGTCCCCAAAGGAATACGAGTCCGACCGTCAACCTCAACACGCACCGCCGCGTGCGCCTTCCCCGCAGCGGAACGCCGGCCACCACCGCCAGACCTCCACGCCCGTGCCCCTCCGCAGACGACTGGCCCCCTCGATCCACAAACCCGACGTCGCCCAAAGTCCGCTGGCCCAAATTTTTCACCCACTCGTCCTCGACGAAGTACCCATGCTAGAAGACACCATCTCGGACACTGCGAGCGGCGACAGTGGACCGGCGTTTTTGCTCAGCAACGGCTCTGTGACGCGCCGCCGATTGCCGTCGATGCAGTCCGTGTATAGGCGCCCGAGCGAGACATCGTTGTGGGCGACGAAACCAACTGGGTCGGGGAGACTGGCGTATCCAACGGTGGATACGCGCCCGGAGACGCTGTTTGGTTCGTCGTCTGCGTTATGTCATCACCAGGAGGGGGAGCAGCAGCAGGAAGAGCAGGGTATTGCGACTGTGGAGCAGGTGGAGGAGATCGTGGAGGGGAACGGAGGGATGTCTGAGTGCATGAAACGGATGGAAAGGATGGAAGGACGGCAGAAGCGCATCGAGGAACTACTTGTCCAACTTCATGCGCAGTTCCAGCGTTGATGATGGCGAGCAAAAGGGGTTCTCGCGGGGGGCAGAAAGAGATCTTAAAGATAATTTACTATGAACACGAACTTCGTTCTCGGTTCATTCGATATACTGTACTCTTGTTGGAGGGACGCATGTCTGGTTACTTGCGCGTCCTCGTACTAAAGCAATCTGTTTATTGTCTTTCCAGATGGCGTGAACAGCGAGAAAAATATCATCGACCGAGTACTAGTAGGTTTACGGGTACAAGTACAAACGAAACGCACAACGTACGGCGAGCTAAGATATCCAGGGAAGAGGAGGAAAGAAAGAAAAATCGAAATGACAGGAACGAGAATGAAGATGTGACTGATAATTTATAGTCAACGCCAATCGCGCGAGGAAGGGGGGGGGGGGGGAGAGAGAATGAAAGAAGAAAAGGAAAGGGGAAAGGACATAAACTTAAAACCCCACCGCCGCGGCGGCGCCGCCCCAACCCACCCC